>CATIWQ010603468.1:0-18535 GCA_949673415.1 Euphorbia schlechtendalii | reverse complement strand
CTGTGAGTGGGCGACACGGAGTGGTGGGTTGAGAGTGCGCGGAGATGAGAGGCGCGGTCCACCGGGGTGTTTGAAAAAAGAGTGCACCGGGTCGGGGACCCAGTAAAAAGGTTGAAATAGAGGGTGAAAAACATTTTAGATTGGTTCGAACCCGAATCCGCAGTCTCTTAGTGTGGAGTCGCCACCTAGATTAGCTATTTCCAAGAATTATAGTCCTGTGAGGCTTAACGTCCGAGGGACGGCCCACTAAGATACAGAGATTCGGGTCCGGGATAAGTTGCTTATTTTTTAAGTGATCACATTATATTACATCTACAGAAAATCGTATTTTCTTAGTTATGCATATTCGCACTTAGGTCGTTTTTAGACTTTATATGCATGATTCACTTATTGCAAAATAATAAACCATCCACAATGCGAAATAATAAATCATCTACAAAGCAGTAAGTAAATGTGGAAAATAAATGCGAAAAATAAAAATTACAAGGCTTCCAAAAATCGGGGGAAGCAACCGCCCGCTACCCTATTAATTACATTTCTTGTAAAATATGTGCAATACCCGAAGGAAAAATAAAATCCTAAACATACATCTACGGTTAGCACAGAGGATATCACACATGTTCGATTTGATTTTAGCGAGGCCCGTGTGGCCTAATTAAAACATCGACGGTTTAAAATTATTATTTTAAATAAAAATAGTTCATTTTTATTTACACGTATGTTGATTAATTTTATTAGTGAAAATGATCGCATGGCATAAAGTGAGGTCTGTTATCCGGGAATAATTTTAATTCCATTCGTTGGGGGTATTTTAACAAAAAAAAATAGAAATAAAGATGAAGGAGAGAATTACAATATTATTTACAATGATAAGGAATAAAAATAATTCCTAGGTCCATAAATAAAGATCAGAAAGAGATGAAGTAGAAGATGAACATGGAATTCGCAGTTCTAGGAACTCAGAGGCTTACCCTTGCGGTATGAATCCACTTCGGCGTATCCGTTTGATCCCCAGGAGTGTTTCTCGTTCGTTTTTGTAGTTATTATGGTTTAATTGGAAAATACATGTTTATTTATCCAAATGATAATCAGACTCGGGTTCTAAATTTGTTTTAGACCCGAGAATATCTAAGGATATTTGAAGAAAAATAGATGAAGAAATTTGATTTTAAGATGAAGAAGTTTGGAATCCAAAAGTGTTTTGGATCCAAGAAAATGTTAGAAGAAAAGAAAGTATTTGTCTGTGTTTTTTTTATCTAAAAAAGAGAAATTTTCTTTGAAATTTTGAACCCCCTTCAATCCAAAAATATCCTACTATTTATAGAAAAATCCCGAAATATTCAAAAAAGGCAAAAAAGTTTGCCTCGCCAAAGAAGCTGGCGAGCTCACCAGACGGTTTGGCGAGGCAAGTCTCGCCAAAGGTCTGGCAAGCTCGCCAAAAAGTCTGGCGAGCCTCGCCAGGGACCTGGGGAGGTACTCCAGGTCTTTGGTTGGCGAGGTTTGCCAGACCCCTAGCGTAGGCTCGCTAGGGTCTGGCGAGGTCCGCTAGGTCCCTGACGAGGCTCGCCAGGCCTTCTGGCGAGCCGTGCCTAGCCAGATATCAGCGAGGCAGGCTCCGAATCTGGTTTCCGACTGCTTTTTCGAATTTTTTTGTGTATTTTTATATTTTTTAGTTAATTTCTGAATTAAAGTCCTTTTAAATTCAGCGACGAGGAAGACTTCAATTAGAAGATCGTCGGACTGTCGAAAATCGTGTGATTCGATGATTAATATCCCGAAAAGCCGTCATCATTGAACGCGCGAGCTGGTACAAAATCCCTTGCTCACACCTGTCATCATCATTCTCTCCCCTCCTTTGGGATTTCAAAACATAGGCATCCAAGGCTATTGGCTTAGCCTGTACCTTCATCACTCCTTCAATCTCCTCATTCACATTATCTGTAGTGTATAATGAATCAAACAAATCATAGTCATCCACTGCATTCTCTCAATGTACAGGGATTGACCCAACCAAATTCACATATGGGGAAAATTGGGTAAGCATTTCAATGACATAATAGGAGGGGATCCAAGTTCCTACCACCAATATTCGACGCTCCATTTCCCTAAGGTTCTATTCTAAGTCGATGCCCACCACAATGAGTTCAATGAAACCTAACTAATTATCCATACATAGGTGGTCTTGGATATCAGGCTATTCCCCTTCAATCAGAATTCTCATGAGACGCTTCTTAGAGGGCTTATGTCTGATCATAACCTATATGGGCATCTAGCACTGGGCATATACCCTTAAGGTCTTGTATTCATATTTCCTACAAGTAGATAGGTCCCTCATACCTATCTTGGGTTTCTCCATAAATATGAACTACTCCTTGAATGCCCTATATATATTACTCCAGCTTTTCCACATGACGGGTGATTAGTTTATGTACCAATCACCTGCCATTCATGATAAAGAACATGGGAAGAGTGTGGCTAGCATCTCATGTAGAAGCCTTGAGCCCGCATAAAGACTTCAAACTTAAGAATATGGAAATATGGCCCATTATTTCCCTCATACAAGGGCTTTCCTCTAAGACCAAATCTTGGGAAATTACACTACATCTGACCTCCTATCTCAAATGAACTGGCTTCCTCTTCTACTACAGCCATTACCTTGTCCAGAGCCCTCCATTCATAAACAACCATAACCTGCTCATCATGACTAGCCCGGTACCATGTCCAACACCCACCTTGATGGAAACTTTGAGTCTATAGCTTAAATAACACATGCAACACATCATTAGATAATCCTTTAGCTCGTAACAAAGCTTCAAACTTGGGGACATGGAAAGATGGTGTTTCTTTACCATTAAAAATATTTAACCCATGAAGATTAAAATCTAGATCCTTACATTGAAAGGACCCTCTAATACCCAAAGAACTAGCTCCCTCCTTCTAGGTAGCCATGACGCGCTATGCAACCATTCTTGCCTCAATTACCTTCACAAACTCTTTGATCAATTCTCCCATGCACTACACTTATCTTTCCCCGAGCCTTGAGTCTATCACCCTCTCAATTCCATCAAAATGTCAAAGTGGGTTACTCTTTGTACTAGGCTTTAACCTCGGCTCTGCCACTACTCCATCCTTCACCAACTTCTGGATAACCTTCAGTAAGTCTTTGTAATTATTGGTATGGTGGCCTACCGTAACATGATAATTGCAAAAGTTATGCTTTTCTTCACGGCTGGTGACCAAGTCTTCAAATTGTCTAATTGCTTTAACTTTAGAAGCTTTGTGAAGAGGAAGCCCAAATTAGCTTCGTACGGAGATATCCCATGATACTCTTCCTAAGACAATTTTACAACTACCATGGGCTCAAACTAGATTAACTATATGGCCGCTTGCTTTACCTTGGCCTATGAAGAGTTGGAAGATGAAGATCCCAAGTCATTCTTCTTGAACCACATCTTACTTGCAGGTTGTCCCACTGGATGGGAAGCCAAGTTTAGGTTAACATCTAGCAGCTGCATACTTAGGGATCTTATGAGGTCACGCACTTTTTATCTTTACCGGACTAAGTATAGAACCTATTGACTAGGTCTATGCTGAGAATATTTGTTTGTCGAACCTTTTAGAAGAATTATTAATTGGTTGAACCAAGTAAATAATTAAGGGGAATAAAGAGAAAATTGCATGGAGTAGAGCAAGGGAATTTTCCCTGTTTTGAGTGGGCCCCTAATGAACACAGGTTGTTCAGAGTGGGGCTTGCATGGTTATCCCACGAGATAAAAATCTCATAGGCCGCTAGCTTGCAGGGTAAGCAAGAGCGAGCAATCGTGCTGCAAGGCTACGAGTGTTACGCAAGCCCGTGCTTGCAGTAGAAGGCAAGCCTGTTAGGGCTTACCTTCTAATGGGGAATTACGTGTTAGCCCACGGGTCTAAGTGACCCATGTGGCTAACCCTCATTATGGGATGGGAATATTCCCATCCCACATTGAAATTTTGGGGAGTCTAACACTTCCCCTTTTCCCTATATATAGGCCTCCCATTCTTTTTATTTTACACACTTCAGCTCAGCCTTTCTCTCTGAGTTCGACATCTCTTTCTTCATGCATTGTGCTAGATCCTTCATGAGTTTCTCCAAATAATGAAGAGTTCTTTAGAAGGATCTTTCTATTTGAAGTGAGCCTTCTCAATTTATATATTCATTTTGGTCTTCGAGCGGTCTAGCAGCTATTGTTTATTAATGGATTCTACTTCAATGAGGTTTTATTTAGTGAAGATCCATGTGGATCAATCATTGAGGCTATCCTAGTTTGGAGGCTCATGCTAACGAAGTTCTGAGAATTGCTCTAAGGGAACGCCGCATCTAAAAGGAAATAGAATATCAACTTGTAATGTTCTAAACTTCGATGCTAGGTTTCTTTTATAAGTATTATGAACCTATCAACATATATGGAATGTTTTAACTTAGATTATATCATAGAAGGTGTCCTTAGGGTAAACTATAAGCATCTATGGAATTGGCATTATGGAATGATTATGATTTACCAGTCCCGAGCATGTTTACTTAGAGTTAATAATTCCAAATCACCTGAAATTATTATTTTCATAATCATATCCATCGTATAAGACCTAGACTAGGGCAAGACCAGCGGCACTAATAAAATCCCTACAACAATATTAAGGCGGTAGATAGTCTTCTCATCATAAGTCGTGATACAAACCTTATTAACGGATGTAAGAACATGTACAACATGTTTTCCTTTAACATGTGTTTGGTCATGAGACTAGATGGGATTAATGCCTTACCGAAAATGGGTTAGTTATCCATATCATTGGAGCTAATGCCAAATTGGAGACACATTTGAGGAGTCGCACAAATGGGTATGCACATCTTGTGAAAGAGAACTCAAATAGATTAGCAATTGCATGAGATGCAAATGGATCGGTTTGAACCATGGTTATCTTTTTATGGTTTGACCTGCTATAGTGGGAGTCATGATGAGTGGCTATGGATACTACCTATTAAGGAAAATTGGTTGAACCAAATTTCCTAGATTTAAATAAAAGGTGCTATTGGAATATCGAGAAAATAATAGGAATTATGTGTTTAATTAAAGACCTTAAATTAAATGCATGCACATATACTAATGTCTAAACAAATTCTATCTTATATCTAGGTTGAATAAGAACATTAACCCTGATATGCATCCAATTGACAACAAGTTTTACAAAGGAGACAGCTTTCATGAGTGGTTCGAGAGTGTGACAATGTTCCTAAAGACCCTTGGTCTGGATTATATACTAGATGATCCATATCCCTAATTCTCGAAGAAGATCCCTTCATCTATCAAATTGATAAGTACGTGAAGCGAAAAAGGGATTGTGATTTCGCAAAGAACTTCATGGTCAACACTATGCTCCCAGGTACATGAATCTTTGCAAAAATATGGACCGGGAGTCTATGATTGTGTAGTTTGTAATGATGGATAAACCAAAAAATTCATGCTATCTACATGTCTTGGGGCTAACACCTCAGTAGTTGAGTTTGTCATGACTATTTATAATAACTCTAAACAGTTAAGGAAAATTGGAGTGACTTATGATCATGATACCTTAAAACATATTGTATTGAAAGGTCTACCATAGGTACGATAGTTTCATAATATACCTGTTTGAACAATATGATATACAATTTAGAAATAAATGTGAAAATCAACTTGTTACTGAGGATCGAAAGATAAGAAAGTCCAGGGCTTTCAAGGTCAAGAGAAGACTAGTGAAAAGTGATGAAATGAATCGCAAATTAAGAGCCCAGATTTCTCAACAAGTGAAGAAGAAGCCAAGTAAGGCATCTACTTCAGGTATGTTCATGATAGAGACTTTCTCTACATTTCCTTATGAGTCTACTTGGGTATTGGATACTAGTTGTGGTATTCATATGTGTACTTCTATGCAAGGATTGCGGAATAGTAGGAGGCTTGGAAAGAGGGAAATAGACCTAAGATTTGGATATGGAGCACAGGTTTCTACATCAACTATAGGGTCATATAGCCTTCGTTTGCCTAGTGGCTTAGTTTAGTTTTGAACAATTGCTATTATATTCTTGCTATCACTAAGAATATTATTTTTGTTATGCAATAAGCAACAGAGGTATTTGAAATTTTATTTTCTAATAATAAATGTCAAATTCGATATGATAACGTTTTTTATACTTGTGGAAGATCTGTTGATGGCATTTATGTTCTAGCTACTAAAACCGAAATTCTGAATATGAAATTGTTAACAAATCTAGATTAGATAATGAGAAATCCTCATACTTATGGCATTATCATCTAGGCTATATAAATGAGACTCGCTTAATAAAGTTACAAAAATGTTGAGACTTGAGCCCAATGGAATGAGAATACTATTATGCATGCAAACCTTATTTAAAGGGGAAGATGACTAAGAAACCTTTCAAAGGAAAGGGTCAGTATGCCACTAGTACCTTGGAAATAATACATTCTGATGTATGTGGTCCAATAAGTGTTAAGACATATGAGGGTTTTGTCTACTTCATAACCTTTATCGACGATTACTCGCTATATGGTTATTCGTACCTTATGAGGTAGAAGTCGAAGAGTTTTGAGAAATTTAAAGAGTTCAAAACTGAAGTAGAGAAACATCTTGGGAAAAGTATGAAGACCTTTCAATCTGATCGAAGTGGTGAATAATTAAGCCAAGAGTTTCAGGATTATCTAAGGGATAACGGTATTTTATCCTAATGGACACCTCTTTATACACCCCAACACAATAAAGTGTCAGAAGGAGGAATTAAACTCTACTCAATATGGTTCGATCCATGATGAGCCAACCAGAACTCAGTAGATCCTTTTGGGGTTATACACTCGAGAGCGTAGTTTATATTCAAAATGAGTGCCCTCTAAATCAGTTGATCAAACTCCATACGAAATTTGGTATGGTAACAAACCCACTCTTTCTCAGCTAAGAGTTTGGGGATGTCTTGCTTCTGTAAAGAATATGAGTTCATATAAGCTGGGTGCTAAGTCTTATAGATATCTATTTATGGGTAATACCTTCTATGATCTCAAGGAACAAAAAGTCCTTGTTTCCATAATTGCTCAATTCCTCGAGGAGGATCATATACTTGCAAAAGCTAGTGGGAGAAATATTGAGTTCGGCATGTAAGAAGATCAAACAGACAATCAACTAATTATTCCTACACATGTTACTCAAGATAGTGTGAGCATGGAACAGCCTACTATAACACCGACATTGCGTTGGTTAGGCCAGGCTCCAATCGCTCCCAAGTGATACAGGCTTCTCATCATTGACGATGAACATCTCTTCCTTATGGAAGATTATGAGCCCAGGACTTACTAGGAAGCAATGGAAGGCTTATAATCTGATAAATTATTTGTAGCTATGAGGTCAGAGATGGACTCCATGTACGAAAATCAAGTTTGGAGCTTGATTGATGCTCTAGTGGGATTAGGCCCATATGATGCAAATGGGTTTTCAAGAAGAAAACTAAAATTGATGTTAACGTATATTTACCTATAAAGCAAGGCTAGTTGCAAAAGGTTACATTTAAAAAGAAGGCATTGACTATGATGAAACCTTTTCATTGGTGGCCATGTTGAAGTCTATCAGGATAGTATTTGCCATCGATGCTCATTACGATTATGAGATATGGTAGATGGATGTGAAAATAGCATTCCCTAACAAGAATCGAGACAGGGATGTGTATATGAAACAAATCGAGGGTTTTACATCCAAGGATGGCTCAAAGGTATGCAAGTTGCCGAAGTCCATTTATGGACTTAAGCAAGCATCAAGGAGTTGGCTTCGTGTTAAACGCTACTGAGCCTTGTGTATATAAGAAGGCTAGTGGAAGTGAAATCGTTTTCCTTGTATTATATGTCGATGACATATTGCTAATAGGAAATGATGTTCCTTTTCTTCAGATAATTAAGTCATGGTTATCAAAGAAGTTCTTCATGAAAGACCTTGGAGAAGCAACTTTTATACTTGGTAAAAAGATCTACCAAGATAGATCCAGAAGGCTGCTAGGTATTTCACAAAGCACATACATAGACAAGGTTTTGACTAGATTTAACCTTGAGCAGTGAAGAAAGGGTTATCTCCCAATGCCTCATGGAATTAACCTTTCTAAATCTGAGTGTCAGAGAACACAAGAGGAGAGATAGCACATGAATTAGATACCCTATGCCTCATCGATAGAATCCTTCATGTATGCTATGATATGAACTCATCTTGACGTCTCACATGTATTGAGAGTCATGAGCAAATTTCAATCTGACCCGGAAGAGAAACACTAGATGGCCGTTAAACCTATGTTTAAGTACTTATGTAGGACCAAGGATATGTTTTTAGTATATGGAGAATGTGATCTCTCTTTGGAGGGATACACCAATGCAAGTTTTCATTCTGATAGGGACGATTAGTCCTTGTTGGGGTATGTGTTTATGTTAAATGGAGGGGTAGTTGTTTGGAAGAGTTTCAAAAAGGATACAATTGCGATTCAACCACAGAATCTGAGTATATAGCTACTTCAGAAGGGATTAAGCAAGCTGTCTAGCTTATAGGATATGTTGGTGATCTCTATGTGGTGTATAGCATTATAAATCCAATAGCAGTTTATTGCGAAAACAATGGGGCTATTGCTTAGGCAAAGGAATCATAGTTTCATCATAGAAATGGACATGTACTCAAAAAGTACCATCTCATTCAAGAAATAGCAATCTGGAAAGATATAGATTTAGAATACATCCTAACGGATCATAATCTAGTGGATGGGATAACTAAGCTATTGACTCGGGTTAAACATGACTAGCATGTTAACGAGTATGGCATAAATCACATGGGCAATTGGCTCTAGTGCAAGTGGGAGATTGTTAGACATGATGTATGCCCTAGAGGCAATTAGGGTAATATATCTTAATTAGTTATATGTACAAACAGTTTCAAATTATTATTAATAATAATTAAGGCATCATTTTTATTTATCAATTCTTTTATTTATTTATGTATCTCGCTGGTATCATATATGTACAGTATTATGTACATACACATTATAAAACAAAGTCCGTGACTACTTCATAGCATAAAAGTGCGAGGATATAGTGGGAGCTATGTGGAGTGAGAACTGAACATACATGTTACTATGAATAGTTTAAATATCCCTAGTCATAGTTACATTGAGACTGGACATCAATGAAGCGGATAAACAAGCATGTGTAGGCTTACTCCTTGGATTAGATCCAAGTAGCCGATCTCACGAGCTGAAGGTGGTACCTTGAGTTAACACATGATTGTATTCGGGTAATACATTGGAGACAGCTATAAGATAGACCCTTGGAAATAACTATATCCATGTGCTAGTGTCATTTCTTATTGCAGTAGCCGTACAAATATCCTCAAACATGAGATATTGGTTACCTTGTATAGAAATTATTATACTTTGGGTCATACTTATTCATACCCTAGCAATCAGGATGATATAGGTGATTATGGGTGTAGTGATGATCACATGGTTGTAAGCCAAGTAGTCAAGATGGGATCCATCGCTCGTGATATAGTTGTATAATGGGAGATGTACCTTAGGGCCCTTATAGAAATGACACACTCATAAACCTTTGATCAATGTATAAGATTGATACAATGGGTTTCTAACCAATCTTGATAGATAATGGCAAGTGGTGTTCTTCATACAAGTCTAATTCTAGGATAGCTATAGCTATTACATGAGCTGACACTAAATACTAGCTCAATAAAGTGGATACTACTTAAGTTGATGGAACGAGTGTATTGTATTGGTTACTACTTTAGAATCAGATCAAGTCATGGGCACATGACATTCTGAGTATCAGGGGATCATATGCCTTTGCTAGAAAGCCCATTTAAATAGTATAGAGCTATCGGGTTTCATATCGATTTGGAACATTGAGCCTAAAGTTTCCCGGATGGTAAGCCAAGTTTAGGTTAACCCTTAGCAGCTCTATAATTCAAGATTCTATGAGGTCACACACTTTTGTTCTTTACCAAACTAAGTAAAGAACCTATAGACTGGGTCTATGTTGAGAATATTTTTTTGGCGAATTCATTAAAAGAATTATTAATTGATTAAACCAAGTTAATAAATAAAGGGAATAAAGAGAAAATTGCATAGAGTGGAGTAAGGGAATTTTCCCCATTGCGAGTGGGCCCCAAAAAACATGGGTTGTTCAAAGCGGACCTCTAGCACATGGGGTAAGCCCTTGCATGCTAGTGGGCTACAAGCCCGTGAGAGGTTTCCATGGAAGCACTTGTGTGCTGTGCAAGCCCCTAATCATGGGCTTGTGGGAAGGTCACAAGCCCACACTTGCAGCACAAGGCAAGCCTGTTATGGTTTGCCTTGTGAATGGGAACTGTAGGTTTGGCTGAGGGTTCAAGTGACCCTCGTGTTTAACCTGCTTGTGGGATGGGAATATTCCCATCCGACATTGAGTTTTAGGGGGAGTCTAACAATCCCCCTTGTCCCTATATATAGGCCTCCCATTGTCTTTATACTACACACTTCAGCTCAGCCTTTCTCTCTGAGTTCAACATCTCTTTCTTTGTGCGTTGTGCAAGATCCTTCATGAGTTTCTCCAAACAATAAAGAAATCTTTAGAAGGCTATTTATATTTGAAGTGAGCCTTCTCAATTTATATTCTCGAGCTAGACTTCGAGCGGTCTAGCAGTTGTTGTCTACTAACTAGTTCTACCTCAACTAGGTTTTGGTTGGTGAAGATCCATATGGATCAATCATAGAGGCTATCCTAGTTTGGAGGCTCATGCTAACGAAGTTCTACCAAATTTCTCTAAGGGAACTCTACATCAAAAAGGAAAGAGAAGAACATGTCAACTTGTAATGTTCTAAACTTAGATGCTAGATTTCTTTTATAAGTTTTATGAACCTATCAACATCTATGGAATGTTTTAACTTTGATTATATCAATAAGGGTATGCTTATCGCAAGGTTTTGACTATACTCATTTCGTAAATATTTATTTTCATAAATGATGCCAAAAACCTTGTTCACCACTTTTCTACCGATAATATAAAAGTTCTTAATACGAACAGGTGTTGTCAATACCAATTATCAAAGAGAAAAATGTTGATCACCGCAAGTATATAGTTGCAATGTAAGGTATGCAAGTCAAAGCTAAAGTTGATCAAACCGTATCCACTCTTTTAATGGGAGTCATCAATTCTTGCAATTCCTGCGTCTAATTTGAATTCGATCTTGACTTGTACAGAACCTCTGCTAGGATGCTATTCTTTGTGAATATCGAACAAATGAATGTTGAAGAATGAAAAATTTTATTGATAAGTGCTTTGCAATTACACTCATACAACAATCGCTCGAATTTGTGGAGAAATCTAGTGACCGAAATAAGAATCGAATCACTTAAACATTTTTCTCACTAACACTTTGAACAAGAGGAATCTAAGCAATTTTCACTCTCTATCTATGCATACATGCTACTATACGTTGCCCACCATGCAGCTCATGAAATTGGTGTGGTTTAAACCCTGTTTATAGAGTACGAAGGGTTGCGTCTATCCAAAATAAGAGTCATGTCCATTGGCAAAGGGTTGCATCACTTCATTGTGATTGGATGCAAATTCTTATCCTAATCTACAATGGAAGGCCACCTTTTTGTTATTGGTTAACTTCCAAAAGGTGTCTTATCATCTGGTAGTTGATAACGGTTGATGGCGGTTGATCATTTTTATCAGGCAGTTGGTAGTTGAAAATAATTAACCAATAGCCATCACAAGTCGCCACTATGAATCACATGTCACAATTGTGATTATTAGTTAGAAACTTTCTACTTGTGAAGAGAGATAAGTCACGATCATGAATGGGTGTCACGATCATGAACAATGCTTTTCTTCATTCTTTGCAACTTTGCCGATCTTTGACAACTTCGATCCTGAGCCATTTCCTTATGTTCCACGCATCTTTTTGCACCTTTTTTCACTCTTTTGACATAGAATTCCATCTTTGATCATTTCACTCCTAAGATTCACCTAGTTTCTACACTTGCATAAAAAACAACTACATACCACGTGAAATATTTTATATAAAGTATAAAATGACTTTAAACCATATCATTTTATGATTGAAAATATCAAGATAATAAGTGTAATTATACAGCTATCACATGCTTAGGAGATCCTTTATGTTAATTTTAAGTTTTGAAATTCCTCCTTGTAATGTTGCATGTTTAATTACTGCCTTGATTTACCAGTAGTTCTAAGTTCTTTTGGGAGTCAAAATGACATCGAGATGACATCATAATGAGTAGACATGGTATGTTTGTCAATGTAATTGACAAAAACAACCTACTGTATGGTAGAGGTTTACCATACTACCCATGTGGTAATTATTAATATGAGGGTTGACGTGATGTAGATATAGAAAAAAATGTGATAAGTTTTCCAAAGCAAATCGAAAAAAAGATGATGAGGTAGGTTTTGCGAGTGTTTGAGTTTGGGTAAACCAAGTGTTGTACCGTAAGGAATATACGAGACTAAATTGCAATAAGTTTGTAGCCCCGATTGGGCAGAGGCTCTAGTGCCTAGTAGGCACTAATTTAATTAAGGGTGGTGATCTTAATCCTAGATGACCTTGTCTTATAGCGTCATCTAAAACTAAGTGAGTGACATCAATGTGATATCAGGGTAAGAATAAATGACATGTGTGTGTGTACCTTTATTTCTGCATAAATAATCATGGTTAGCATGATGTTAAATAAAATGTGATGTCGAAAGGAGTACACACATAGCACGTTGCACACAACATATCTCTTACAACCTTATGTCTCCTGTGTGTACGGGTTAAGCTTCTAAATCTAGGCTTGGGTCATCTTAATATGGTGAGGTATTAAGGACTGACCTGCATAAAAGATGCATCTGTTTTGGTAAACCAAGGTAAAGTAGCTAATGTTTCCTTATATGAGTTTGATCATGGATTGTTTGTGTAGAAGGTCTTTGTTGCACTACGATACACTCCAAGCCTCTTCCCAAATGGGTGTGAACTAGTGAGGTACTTGCCGTATGGCAACAAGTGATCCACTTCCTAAGCATCATTGGTCATCAGTGGTTCCCTAATGATACTTTCACAAGCTTCTCGGTAAAATAGGGCACCCAAATCATAAAGGCTAAGCCATCTAATGCATATGCTTTTATTCAATATATTTTAATTGTGGGTGAACTCATTTGATGACTTTCAATACTCATCGATAATCTTTTAAACTTTTTAAGTTTATAAAAAAGATTTCCACAGTAGAGTGACCACTGTTAGTGGATGACATTTGATCCACATAGTCGCCGCGAGGTTCCGGCCCCGTGAGATGGGGTATGGGGTTTTTCGAAAGAAAGTGTGTTTGATCGAAGAGTGTTTTAAAAAACTCGAGACCTAAATCTCTAGCTTATGTTACAAAGTAGCCACCCAAATCAACACTTCCTCGAAAATTTTGGACAACTTAAATCTGTTTGCCTAATCTATACCATAGTACAGAAATTCAAGTTTGGATGAGTTACCTACTTTCTCTTCATTTGAGTTAAATTATGCTATTTAGAAACCTTGTTTATAATATTCAAACATATCTAGATGTTTTTGGCTTATGTGATTATTTTATCGCTCATGCATAAAGCAATAAATAATTAAATTACAGAAAGTAAACTTGTAGGAAAGTAAATGCGCCTAGTCTATGGGGGATTATTTATATTTTGGGATTGGGGATAAAAATCACCTAAATACATCGAAATGTAAGGAATACAATCACCTAAAATACGTCGATATCAAACAAATATTACAATTGATTTCAAAATTAAATACAATAACTGAAAGAAATTAAATCCTAACAATCATCTAATCCCAATCAACCTATATCCACAAAGGATAGCAGAAGTAATCTTGTACCTCACAAATAGTCAGAAGTATGTTTGATTTGATTTTTGCGAGAACTGAGCAGTCTAGTTTAAAACAATGGGGAGATTTTAAATTCTTATATTAAAAAGTGATTCATTTTACACACATAAATGTTAACCATTTTATTTAGTGAAAATACCCCATGTGAATAGCCAGGTTGGTTATCTAGGAACTTGAGTTCCCTTCATTGGGGCTTCCTAACACAACTTCATAATATTTTACAAAAATAACAAAAAGATGTTACTGAACCCATTTTGAAAGAGAAATTGTTTAAGTTAATAATATACATCCCAGTGAAGGGGACTAACTTTAACCATTCAAATGCCTTTCGATCTAATTTCAAGTCCTAGAAAATTCTCATGTATATATTTTATGTGACTAAAAACTCAGATTTCAAGTCTCAACAGTCACAAATGAACCTCTTGAACATAAACTAATACTTAAACATTTTCTGAACAAGTTGTCTGCACTGCAGTGCTGTTAATAGGATTTTTAATGTCGTTAACGACATCACAATTCCATTAACGACATTACAGTTGATAGACAGTAGACAATTTACACTTTAGTTTGAACATAAAACATGATAAACAAGCATATATATCTAAAACACAACTCTAAGTACTTAAAGGCTCACTCCGTAGTCCCAAATCCACTTCATCAAGATCTATAAGTTTCCCTAGAAAGCTCTCCTTGTTTCGTTGGTTTGATTTCATAAGAGATTTGAAAGTAGAGTAAAAGCTACTCTTTAAGGAAAAAAGAAATGTCCCAGAATGTGTTAGTCTCAAAATGAGTGAAAAGGGTATAGTAATCCTTTTCCCTCAAGTTCTAGGCTTCGGTAAGATTAACTTTAAACACAACATAGTTTGTAAAAAAAAGAAGTATTCCAAATTAGTGGAGATACTTACCAAGAACACTCACACAAAGTTTTATTAGCTTAGAACTTGATGAAAGTCCTCTAAAACTCAACTAATCCTAAAGTTTTCTTAGTTTCTCAAGAAATCTCCAACTTACGTCAAAATGAGCTAAACCTCAAACTTGCTAAATAAACAACAAAAGAACCCCAAATGTCCCAAGTTCATGCCATTGTCATGAACTTACACTTGATAAACAAAAACTTTAAGTGATTGTGCACTCAAAGTCTCAACTTAGTTCAAGAATACTCTAAAAACTCTTAAAACAACTCAAGAACTTCATACTTCTCTTTGAACTTCCTCAACTCAAGAACTTCATACTTCACTTTGAACTTCCTTACTATCTGCCTATGCATGAATTTTTTAGCTCTATTGACTACTATAACTCGGCTCTCACTTTATGGAGCTCTCTTTAATCCAAAGTCAACTTAGACTTATCTTTAGGCTGTACTTTTTTTTTACTTTTAACTTTTCCAAATCCAAATGTACATTTTTGATGGAAAGAATCCTAGGTAAGGTGTGGGGGTGGTGTTGTAGTGGAATATTTGAGCATGTGGGCAAAGATTTCCTTTTAGCTGAAAATTGTAGAATGTGCAATTTTGGTTTTGCTACAAAGTCAATGTCGTTAACGACATCACCTATTTCATTAACCACATTAAACATGTAGTTAACGACGTGTCTTTTTTGCTTTGGGCTTTTTATGCTAAAAAACTTTGAAGAGTATTAAGGCCTAAAGAAACAAAGCAAGTTTCCTTTAGTTTAATTAAGGAACTTGTAAAAAGTGAAAATAAAACTAGCAAGGGAAAAATAAATTGTAGCTTCATCATCAAACTCGTGAGTGGGGATTGAAATTTCGTGCTCACAGGTGATTAGAAAGGTTAGAACACATTAATCTAGCCATTGGGTTCCTTTTCCTTCACAAAATCAACTTTCTACCATCATTTTCTCCAAATAATCAACAAAAATCTACCAAAACAGGGCTTGGAAGATCTTTTTGAAGGTGTCTTTAGCTCCCAAGCTAGTGGATTCACGTTGGAGGGATAAGTTCTTGAGTTTTTGGTAAATCCTTTTATGTTTGTTATGTGTTTTTTGAGTTTTTGTGTGCATTTTGTGATTGTTTAAAATAAGCCAAGCACCCCTTCCTATGAGGTCGGTCTTGGGCTTGAGTGGGGTACTGAGCTATTTGGTCTAATTCAACCCCATTTTTCTAAAAACTGGTATGGGCCCATGTTGATTGATTGGACTAGTACCGACCTAACCAGACTAGTACTAGCCTAATATAGGTCAGTATCACCCTCACTTATGTGGCTGATCCTGACGTTCATGGGGGTACCAGTCCGGTTTTAGGGTAAAATGCATCTTTTTACCTTTTTTTATCATATTTTACATCGTTTAGGGTACCCTTACGATGGAAAACACTTTATCATGGAAATTAGACCTAACCTAATACCATGTGGCATCTTCATCAATAAAAATGAATAAGATATCAAGTCTAAAATCTTCTTTTTTACATGAAATGCACATTGGTATTTTGAATTTCCTTGTTTTAAAACTAGTCGAATGGCGATGCTTTTAACCAATCACTCTAATCTAACTTATGCAAGCTAATTGAGTCTTTTTTGTCAAATAATTATGACATGATATTGTAAAATATTTTAATGATAACCCCATGTTGATGAAAGTAAAACTAGGTTAGATGTATGTTAGACTCTTATTTCCTTCGAGTATAACAATTGTAAAATCAAATGTATTTAGGATAATTTGTACCCCCAATTTTGTATTATTATTTTCCTTACCCCTTAGATAAGAACCTATTTATTTACTATATTGCTTTCCATTATTTGTTAATCGCTTTATTTATTCATCGCTTTTCGCATGTGGAGGTTGTATAATGCTAAAATCAAAATGAATAGAAAGATAATAAAAATATTTTAAAGGTGCTGACTTGCTTATAAGTCAAATTCAAATAATGAAGAAGTAGGTAACTCATCCAAACTCTTATCTCTGTTCTATGGTGTGGTTTACGCTTAACGGATCATGGGTGTACTAACTATTCTAGAAGAGCTGATCTGGTGGCAACTCCGTAACATAGGCTAGGGGTTTTATACCTCGTATCTTTCTAAAGATTTTATTTCCTCTCTCATTTTCTCAAAAACCCCTATGCCCATCTCACAAGCCTAGTCCCTCATGACGGTCGTGCGGGTTCGAAACATCGTCCACTCATAGTGGGTATTCTATTATAGATTGTTCTTCTTTTTAAATTTAAAAGTTTAAATTTAAAGAATTTGATGAGTATTGAAAAGTAGTTAAATGAGTTTATCCACCTCTAAATTATTTCACCAAAATCATATGCATTATATGGATTAGCCTTAAGGTTAAGGTGACAAAGTTTTAGCGTGATACCATAGAAGTATCACTTGTGATCACATGGGGATCGAGGATTGTTAGTGAGTGGATCACTTGTTCCCATATCACATGTACCTCCTTTGTCTGCACCTATTTGTTAAGAGGCTTGGTGTGTATCATACTACAATAATATCGTTCTACATCAGCAACCCTTGTCACCTAACTCATATAGCATCGCCATAGCAACTTCCTTAGCATGTACCTAAAAGTCTCTCCATTCGCTCCTTGGCATTCTTGTGGTGTTAAGATGATACATGTTTAGATTTAGAAGCCCAAACCTTTATTCCATGGGAGGTATATGGTTGGAAGAAATATTATTGCATATATGCTAAAAACTATGTGTATAAATGCTTTCCATCCAATTTCATATGCAAATAAAAACAACATTTTACACCATTTACATCACACTAATTACATTCTTTTGTGTAAACACTAATGTTTGACAATTTTCTACTGATATTAAAGTTCTAAATATGAACAAGTGTTGTCAATACCGCTTATCAAATAGAAAAATGATAATAACTCCAAGTATACAATTGCGATGTAGTTTTAAAAGATATCGATCCCATAGGGAAGGAATTCAGTTCTAAGGATCAACTAGAGTTATGGAAGAAAAGAAATTAAAATAAGTTTGAAGGTTTTAATTGGTAGATTGATGAATGGACAAATGCATGAACAGATTAGAGAAGATGTAAAGCATATAAATGTTCCCTAAGAACAAGTATAGTAGAGTAAAATATGCAAAATAATCAAGAATGTTTTATGCATTAGATAACTTCAACAAACTCGGTTCTAAACACCCAAATATCCTATAATTCACTTTAGAGCAACACATGAAATGACTTTTCTAATTCTAAGGTACACGAATTATGACACATATAAAAACCTGGACGATAATAATACTATGCTTAGTACGGGTCGCTCTAACATAACAATATTTAGCAAGTTACCACCCCAAAAATGTTGACTCACTAAACGGTTTTAAAATTATAGATCCAGTGACTATACACAATCTTGTTAACCTTGAAACTACTCTTAAAGTTAACTTGAAAGCATATAACTTCATTAATATAAGTGACGTAAGATGAAATACTCGTTATAATACATAGACATATCATAAACTTGGAATTAGAAAGTATAAGTAGAAAACAAAGTAAAGTTGTAAGGTATGCAAGTGAAAGCTAAAGTTGATCAAACCGTATCCACTCTTTAATGGGAGTCATCAATTCCCGCAATTCCT
>CATIWQ010603389.1:0-11259 GCA_949673415.1 Euphorbia schlechtendalii | reverse complement strand
TAGTGAGCCAACATTTTTGGAATGGTAACTTTTTAAATGTGGCTATGTGAGAGTGACCCGTACTAAGCATAATATTGATGTTGTCCAAGTTTTCATAATTGTCTTATCTCGTTTACGCTAGATTTAGAAAAGTTATTTCATGCGTTGCTCTACGGTAAATCATTGAACATCTGAGTGTCTAGAACCAAATCTGTTAAATTAATCTAGTGAACATAATAACTTCGATGATTTTGCATATTTTCTTTGCTATACTTGTTCATAGGGAAAATCTATACACTTTTTATATATTCTAATCTTTCATACATTTGTCTATTCATCCATCATTCCAATCCTCCTTTCCTAAAGTTTACATTATTTTATTTTATTTTCTTTTTATTCTACTTCCCTATTTGATCTTTAGAACTAGTCATTCCTTGTGGGATCGATATCTTTTAAAACTATATCGCAATTGTGTACTTGCAGTTATCATCATTTTTCTATTTGATAAGAGGTACTGACAACACCTATACTTTATGTGAACAAGTTTTTGGCACCATTGATATATAGCCGAATCTTATGAACAAACTATTAAACTTATCAGTAGAAAAGTGACGAACAAACCAGCCTTTTGCTTGGGAGAGGAGACGGTGGTGTTGACTTTCTCTAGGATGCTTGAAATGGGGGCTTTGTTAGAATCATCGCTATTATTGAAGTCTACCATGAAGCCATCTTCATCCTCCTTTAGGATGTCCACCGGTACTACTGTCGGTACGCACTTTAGGTTGCGCTTTTGTTGTGCCTCATTGTACCTAGTATGTACTTGGTTGTGAACCAGTTTGCTGAAGTTAGACATTTCAAATCTCTTCTTCATAGGCAAAACTGTGTCACAGGACATCCCAAAAAACTGAGCGATGTCCACTTTCTCCGCCCCTCATAAGTTCAGTAATGAGGTAACCATAGTGATAGACAGTAGTTAGCTTGTTCAAATGGTGAAAAATCACCACTGGCTAATTAAGCTTCTTACCCTCTACCATATGGTAGACCACACACCTCTCAAAGTAGGTGCAGCTAGTTACAGACTTAGTTTTTGGTAATAGCAGCTTCACCACCAGCTCGTGGCACATTCTAGAGATCCAGCTCATCCTGCTTATTGCTATCTCCCTTGATACATAGTTTGAGGGGAGCTCCCAATCTTCTGGAATGATTACAGCATTGTCATCATCGGTTTTGAGGAGCTGAGTACCTCCGTTACAATCAATCTCGCACAGATGAGAGTGGATTTGCCTCCAAAATCCATCATTAGAACATCATCAAACCCTTGAATGGCGTAGAGGTTTGAATAGAAAGCCCTGATGAGACCTGTGATGGTAGGTCCTTCCATCTTCAGAAAGGCGCTAAGGTGTTGTTGTTTGATGATCCTATGCATGGTCTTGTTCCTTAGCAACCCTTCATAGTCCACTATATAAACCGGGCCAAAATCTAGGTCATTTGTCCACTCCACCTTAATGAAGAGGGTGCCTTCTTGCAAAGTTAACTTCTCAGTCTTTCCCTCAGCATTTACAACAATTTTCATGGAAGCGGTGCTCTTGAGTCTGAAAATGGTTATGGTAATTGCCATTTGAGAGGATTTGAAGGAATTTGAAGGAAAAGAGGAAATTAGGGTTTGAATGCTTTAGATTTAAAATTCAAGAAAGCAAGCAGCCTTCTCTGTTCAACTATTCAACTTATATAGGCAATCACATCTCAAGGGAACGTGGCACTTCAACAGCTTAAGATGAAAATGAACGCTGAGATGGGCATAAGATTAGCCACCTCATTAAAATGGTGAGTTTTGATAAAAATGGTTCCTTTTCAAAAGCACATCTTTTTGAAACGTAGAGCTTGAATTTTAACCACGAGTTCCTCACATCGTTACTTTAAAATATAGATGGTGCTATCCACGTGTCTTCTCAAGGCTTGAGTTTCAACACTTAGCCAAAATTCTGAGAATTTCATTTTCCTTCTTTTTCATTATCGTGGATTTGCCATTCCAATTAACTACCTCTGAACATAGAATTACTCCTTTAGTAACGGCTTGGTAAAAATATCAGCGCGCTGTTCCCCAAAAGGAACATACTCCATCTTGGCATCTCCTCGTAGCACATGATCCCTAATGAAGTGATGTTTGATATTAACATGCTTCATCCTGCCATGCTAAATTGGATTTTTGGATAGGTCAATTGCGTTTCTGTTATCACACATAACTTCAAGACAATTAGACTTTATAACATAATCTTCCAATTACTGCTTAATCCATAGCAGTTGTGCTATGCAAATTCCTGCTGCCATGTACTCAGCTTCAGATGTACTTAGGGCAACAGAAGTTTGCTTCTTACTGTACCAAGAGATAAGACACTCTCCAAGGAAATGACATCCTCATGTTGTACTTTTCTTATCGAGCTTGTTCTACCATAATCAGATTCTGTGAATCCCTTAGGAGTGAAATCTAAGCTACTGGGATACCACAAACCTGCTTCAATTGACCCTTGCAAGTACTTGAGAATTTTCTTAATAGTTTCTAAATGAGATTCTCTAGGGTCAGCTTGATAACGAGCACAATAGCACACATCATACTGATTGTTAGGCCTACTAGCTGTGAGATAAAGAAGAGAGCCAACGATTCCTCTGTAGTACTTGCTATCCACAGGTTTTCCAGCTTCATCTTTACTTAGAATAGTATTAGTGGCCATAGGAGTGGACATTGGCTTCGAATGTTCCATGTCAAATTTCTTCAGGACGTCTCTGGCATATTTAGCCACTCTAATGAAAATTCCATCTTCAATCTGCTTGATTTGAAGACCAAGAAAGAAATTGAGCTCTTCCATCATAGTCATTTCGAACTCGCTCTTCATCTACTTGCTAAACTCCTTGCATAACTTCTCATCAGTTGCTTCAAATATGATATCATCAACATATATTTGGACTAGCAACACATCTTCCTTTCTACTCCTGATAAATAGAGTCGTATCTACTTTTCCTCTTTCATAGCCTTTGCTGACCAAGAAATTATGTAGGACCCAGTAGGGTGATAAAATAGGTCAGAGGGGGGGTGAATGACCCTTTTCGAGTTTTCGCTTTATTTTTAGAAGTTAGTAGAATTCTAGCTTTTGAAATGTATTCTGAGTAAATCTGTTATACTCAGAATGCCCTTTTCAACTAATTTTAAAATAGCAAACTTAACAAAGTAAAGTTGAGTGAAAGAAATTGCAAATAGGGAAGTTTATCTTGTCCAAGATTTAATTCACTAGAGGCTTTTCTTCTAGTGAAAAGCAAACCCTTTACAGCTTGTGACTGAAGTTCCTTCCAATAGTTGGCCTATGATGAGCTATACCAATACAGTAGTGTGAGATTGTCAAGCTCCCTCACACTAACTTACCCTTAGCTTAGTGTGATTTACAACAATTTATAGAAAGACAAGTTTTATGAGCTTCTGAACTTTGTTTCAGTAAGCTCAAATACAAACAAGTAAGATTTGAATGTTTGCTAGAAGAAGATTGCAGTGGTATTGAGAATTTCGTTCACTCTTGGATTCTTTTCGCTAATTCAGCAACCTTCTTCAATGGTGGAAATCATCCTTTAATAGAGGGAGAGAATGGTTCCGTTGATTTTAGACCATTACCAAGAAATCTGCCATTGTCTCTCAATCTTGTTCCCCGTTAGCAATTCGTTAGAGTAGCACGTCTAATTTTGACCCGCGCCATGCTGTGCTAGGATGAATTTGGGAACCACTTTATACGGTAGATGTAAATCAAATTTTCAGGAATGTTTTTATTCCTGATTTTGCAACAACTTTTATCTTGTAATGGACTTGGTGACAGAGCGCGCAGTAGCATTAAATACAAAGTCAGCTCTCTTGAGTTTTAGCACCAAAAGACTAATTTGACCCTAGAGAGTCATCGGAGGGGCTTCTTGAGATTCTGAGTCTTGAATGTTCTTCTGATCTTTAATTTCTTCTAAGGAACCACAGCTCTACTGTCGTATCCTGGTGCTTCTGAGGAAACTTTCTTCTGAACTTAGAACTTACAAGGCTTAATTAATCTTGCTTCCGAACTCAGAACTTACAAAACTTAATTAATCTTACTTCAGAATCCAACAATCTCCCTCATTTTGTTAGTTCCGAATGAAGTCAAGCATAGGATATACTTGCTCCATCATAGTCTAAGGCTTAGGTTCTGAGTTTTGATTTAATGACATACAAGGAAGTTAGTACAACGAAGACTTGTACTTAGAGCAAATGTAAAAACTTTTTATTGATCACAAAAGATGGATTACAAGTTTTTACAATGAATTTTATTACAATGGTTTTTCCTTAAGTGCTAAGAATTCATCTTGAGTCTTCTCCCGCTGATCTATCTCCATGGCGCTGCTAGCTTGGTTGGAAGTCATCCATCTTTCCTAGGTATCCTTGAAGTTGTGATTATCTTTCTCCCTCCACTCAATGCCAACAAGTTGAGCGACTATCTTCTACTCCTCAAGCTCAAATCTTTGGATAGCTTCATGAAGAGCCTTTGCATTTTCTTGAAGAGGAGGGACTATCTACTGAATCAATCTTGTAGCCTTGTTGGGGACTGAAGGAAAGATGCTTTCAAGGATAACTTGGAGAGCCTTCTGATTCTAGATCCACTGAGTGTTGAGCCCAATCGCCAGATGCTGCAGGAAATGAATAACCTCACTATCATGTGAGCAGAAGGTATAGAGAGATAGACCACCAGTCTGATTACTTAACCCATCAATGCTCTTCTGAAGGGCCTTTGAAGTGCTTGCATTCCTTGCCACCATAATATCTCTAGCTTTAATAGTGGTCTTGGTTAGAGCAGTAGCATACTTCTTTAGTTGATCATCTATTTCATCAACAGCCTCATTCTTCTAAGTAAAGGTGGTGTCAGTGATCTTCTTGTGAGTATCTTCAATAGCCTTGAAGATCTCAAACCTTAGCTCCCTTTTTGAATCCACAATAGCCTATAGAGTTTTAGCCTTGAAATCATTCATTTGCTTAAGCATCTCATCAAGACTACCTTGGATTTTTCCTTGCTGCCACAAAAAGAGGGCACTCTGAGACCTAAGAACCTGGACTTCATCCTTTAACCCCATGGAGAATACTATTGAAGTGCGCTCAATGGCAGTCCCTAGAGTAGACATGACATCAGCTATCTTCCTCTAGAACTCTCCTTTTACCTTGCAGACTTCATCATGGATCATCTCTAGACCCCTTTCGCCAATGTCCATCTTCCTGTTCATTTCTACCAGAGAATCTCTAATGTCAATGTAATTGTTGAGCCTGGTCTCCATGAGCGACTGCAGATGCATGATAAGCTTAAAGAGAATTTGACAAGGAAGAGGAATCTTATCAGCTCTTTCCATGATTATCTAAGCTTGCTCAGAGATGAGAGCTACACTCTGAGCAAGTTGGCGGTTGAAGGGGGCTGTCTTGATATCCACAACTGAATCATTGAGGCGAAGAGCCATTGTGAGGAGATCATCAAGCATTTTCCCCATTTGATGGAGAGAGTTGATAGGAACTGAGATAGAATCATTTCCTCCCTCAGCATAACCTCCTATCATCAATCTTTTGCTGCTGAGGGACTCATCTTCATCAATCCTTTGCTTTGGAGGTTTAGGGATGAGAGTTAATGTACTGTTTGGATCCACTAGACCCCTTGGAACATGGGGAACATATTGTGGTTGTTGATGAAGGGTTGGTTGCTGTTAGTAGGAGAAATTGGCTTGGCCTGGGTTATGGACTCCCTTATGATCTGAATATCATCATTATCTTCCTCACTTACATCCTCCAGTAGAACTTCCTCATCCTTCTTCTTTTCTTCTTCCTCTTCAACATCCTCCTCCCTTATATCCTCTGACCTAATATTTTGTTTGGTAAATACTAAGTGGGCCATGAAAATAAATTCATTAGTAGGATTTGATGCTAATTGTTGAACACCCCATTTAACCACTACAGACCTCTGAACTTCATCCTCTTTAAGAGCCTATAGGAACTGATCTTCCTCTGGCAGTTTCTCTTTCAGTAGAGATTGCTCATCGACTCTTCTTTCTCTTCTACCTTTTCCACCTTCTTGGCCTCAACCTTGACTTCCTTCTCTTCTACCTTTTCCTCCTTCTTGGCCTCAACAGCTTCCTCCTTCTTGGCCTCAGCTGCTTCATCCTTTTTGCCTCAGCTTCAAGCCCCTTAACCACCTCTTGAGCAATGGATGCTGCCACCACAAGAGGATCTTTGGTATTACATGTTGGAGATCCTCCCGGTGTAGATAGGAATTTCTTTGGAGTTTCAAGAGTGGTTGAGAAGAGATGAGTGGGATCAAAGACAACCTTCTGTTAATCTAGAAGAGGAGACAATGACTTCTTCTCCAGTAGGAAATTTGTTGGATTGGCCACCTTGGGAGGAGCAAGACTTGGTGCCACTAGAATAGCTCCTAAAGGCAAATCAAAGTCCACAGAGGTTCCTTCCAAGACCCTTCCTTCTACCTCATCTGAGTCATCCTCCTCTGTCTCAAAGGTGCTCTTCTCCTTCATTTTTGCTGCGAACTCTTCTGGAGCAGGCACTTTCTTCCCTTCTGATAGAGCCTTCTTCTCTATCTCCTCAGCAGTAATCCTTATATCTCAAACTGCTCCTTTTTGGGGTACATGAGTAAAGACCTCCACTAGACTCTGATTTATAGCCTTAATCATGTCATCCTTTTGAGGATCATCTTTTGAGACAATGGTCTCGCCATAGGTTCTGGCCTTTTTCTTCCTCTGCCTCTCTTCTTTCTCTTCAACTTTCTCCTCCTTTTCCTCCACCTTTTCTTCCTTCTCTTCCACCTTTTCCTCTTCCTCATCACTAGAGATGGTCATGTTTGGATTAAATTCTCCTCTTCTCCTCTTTGTTAGCACACTTATTAGCCTCCTATCCTCCTCATCATCTTCTGAGCTGTTCTACTCCATAGGCCTGGGCATATACTAATATTTATTCATGGAGTAGGTAATTCCTTGAGATTGTCCTTCAATGACTTCAGTAGGATTTACCTCATCCTCAATAGCAAGTGCCTTACTTCTGCTGACTCGGCTTCTTTTTACCTTTGGGACTTTATCTTGTTTCAGCACAAGCTCCCTCAGCCTTTTGGGGGAGACTTCCTCAACCCCTTTTGCCCCTTCACCCTTCTTTGCAGCCCTCAACTCCTTCTCCCTTCTCTTCTTCATCAGATCCTTCTTCAAGGCCTCGTCCCTATCTCACTTCATCCCATAATCTACCTTTTTTTTCGAAGGTATCCTTCACTATTTCCCTTAATTGTGGATTTGAACTCTTCATCACTCACAGTGCATTTCTTCAAGTTCTTGTAAAATTCAAGAATAATGGAGGGAAAAGTGGGTTCCTTTAATCTGATCCAAGTCCCAGGTTGATGGAACTCAATGGTTTCCTTGAAGGGAGATGCTTGTAAGAAGGCATTATCTCTTAAGAATCTTTGTGGAATGATGTTTGTGGGATTTGACCTATATAGAACAAGAACAAAGGTCTTTTGAGGGATTTGGATAATTATTTGCTCGTTAGGGTTTTTAGAAGATCTTGGTCTCTTTGGTGCCATATATGTATAATCGATTGAAGAAATAAGAGGAATTTAGGATTTTGGAAGAACTTGTTTGAGCATGAGATTGACAGAGTTTTGGTAAAGTGTTTTGAAGATTAATAGTGATATCGTATTTATACGCATGATTTAGAGGGTTAAAATAGTAAAAAGGGATGATAATTAATGTTGACGATTTCTGCATTTACCGTTTACTTTTTTATGAACCGTTAGAGGTCTAACTGACGGTAGAATGTGAATAGTTTTACCCTAAGGATCCGGCTTGGGATTTTAGTTTTTGAATTTTGAAATTTGGAGCGCTTCGCGGGCTAATCATTCTAAGTTATACTCCTTCTGCCACATCATTTACTTCTGATGGCATGATTATCTTCTGAAGACTCTCTTCTAAGAGTTGATTCATCTTTTGAGGAATGACTTAGTCTTCTGAGCTTTTTCACACTTGATTGCTCATTCTAATTTCTCTTTTGAGAAAGGCGAATTGGTCTTTGCTTAGAGGCTTGGTGAAGATATCTTCTCTCTGGTCTTCAGTAGAGACGTAAACCAATTTTACATCCTTCTTAAGTACATGTTCTCTTATGAAGTGATGTCTGATATTAACATGCTTCATTCTACTATACTGTATAGGACTCTTTGACAGATCAATCGCACTCTTGTTGTCACAAAGGATTTCTATGCATTCACTTTTGATTCCATAGTCTTTTAGCTGTTGTTTGTTCCATAGAACTTGAGCGACATAGCTTCCAGAAGCCATGTATTCTGCTTCAGTGGTAGATAATGCTACTGAGGTTTGTTTCTTGCTATACCAGGATACAATGTAGTTTCCCAGAAAATGACATCCTCCAGTAGTGCTCTTTCTTTCTAGATGATCTCTGCCACAATCTGCATTGGTGAACCCTTTTAGTGAGAAATCTCCATTATTTGGATACCATAACCCAGCTTTTATGGTTCCAACCAGATATCTCAGAATCCTCTTAACTACACTCAGATGCGATTCTCTTGGATCACTCTGATATCTTGAAAAGTAATATACTACGTAATGAATATCAGGTCTGCTTGCTGTGAGGTATAACAGAGAACTAATCATTCCTCTAAAGCTTCTAATATACCTTCTTTCCTTTTGTGTCTTTGCTGAGTAAGGTGTTGGAAGCCATTTGAGTTGACATCTCTCTTCTATCTTCCATGCCAAATTTCTTCAGAATCTCCTTGGTATATTTGGATTGATTGATGAATATTCCATTTGAACTTTTTTTAATTTGCAGACCAAGAAAGAAGGTTAATTCTCCCATCATTGACATCTAGAATTCATTCTTCATTTGAGAAATTAATTCTTTGCACATCTTTTCATCAGTGGCTATGAAGATGATATCATCAACATAGATCTAAATGAGGAGTATGTCCTTGTTCCTTCTTCTGATGAATAATGTAGTGTTTGTCTTGCCTCTGATATATCCCTTTGAGATAAGAAAACTTTTCAATCTCTCATACCAGGCCCTGGGAGCCTGCTTCAAACCATACAGTGCTTTCTTCAATTTGTAGACATGGTATATTGCTTTGAATCTTCAAAGATAGGAGGTTGCTTGATGTAAACTTCATCTAAGATGAATCCATTTAGGAAGGTGC
Source organism: Euphorbia schlechtendalii (assembly GCA_949673415.1). Lineage (NCBI taxonomy): Eukaryota > Viridiplantae > Streptophyta > Magnoliopsida > Malpighiales > Euphorbiaceae > Euphorbia > Euphorbia schlechtendalii. The sequence goes on along the minus strand of CATIWQ010603389.1, from coordinate 2,044 downwards.
TTTTTACATCCATTTGATATAGCTTAAATCCCATATGGGATGCAAAGGCGTAGAGAATTCTTATTGCCTCTAGTTTGGCTACAGGGGCGAATGTTTCGTCATAATCAATTCCTTCTTGTTGATTATATCCTTGGGCTACTAGTCTTGCTTTATTTTTTATCACATTCCCTTCCTCGTCGAGTTTGTTTCTAAAAACCCACTTAGTACCAATGATAGATTTGTTCTTTGGCATTGGAATAAGATCCCAAACGTCATTTCTGGTGAACTGATCTAGTTCTTCTTGCATGGCCATCATCCAACTCTCATCATGTTCTGCATCTTCAAACTTCTTTGGCTCTATGATAGAGATAAATGCTGGATGACTCATCATTCTGTTGAGTTGTCCTCTGGTAAGAACTGGATTCTGAGGTGCGTCAGGATCAGTCTTTCTGGATGGTCCTTCTTAGTTCTTATTTCCTTGGGTATGTTATGATGAATAGGATCCTCCTTTGCTTCTGGAGGATGTTCTTCATTTCCATGTTCTGAGAAACTGATCTCAGATGGTTCGTCCTTTGTTGATGCTTCTCCTTAGGTTGGCTCAGAAGGTTGTTTATGTGAGATAGAATCTCCATCTTCCTTTGAACCTCTTCTTTTTCCTACATGGTCAGTTTCATCGAAATCTACATGTACTGACTCTTCTAATGTTGCTGTTCTCTTGATAAAGACTCTATATGCTTTTCTATGTTTTGAGAAGCCAAGAAAAATTACTTCATCAGCTTTAGGATCAAATTTTCATAGTTGTTCTTTATTTTTTAGTACAAAGCATTTACACCCAAATGCTTTAAAGTACCAAATTTTAGGTTTTCTACCTTTCCAAATTTAATAGGGAGTTTTATCAATTACTGATCTAATGTTCACTCTATTCAGTATGTAACATATAGTATTGACTGCCTCTGCCTAGAAATATTTAGGAACGTTGTTGTCACTGAGCATAGATTTGGCTATTTCAACTATGGTTCTGTTTTTCCTCTCAACAACCCCATTTTGTTAGGGAGTGTGAGGAGCAGAGAAGTTGTTCTCAATGCCTCTGGCATCACAAAATCCAGCAAATAGTCTGCTTTTGAATTTTCTGCCATGATCGCTTCTTATTTTAGAAAGAAGGACTCCTTATTCAACCTCAATTTGTTGCATAGTCTGGAGAATCCTTCATAGGTTTCATCCTTACTACTTAGCAAAATAACCCATGTATACCTGGAATAATCATCCACTATAACCATGGTATATTTGTGTCTGCCCATGCTCATAGACAGAACAAGGCCGAACAAGTCTAGATGAACATGTTCTAGGACTTTCTTAGTCGAAAATTCAGATTTAGATTTAAAGCTCTTTTTGAATTGTTTCCCCATACTAACTGATAAGTGTATACTTACACTTATTATCATTATAATTTTATAATATAAACACTATAGTTTTAGTGATTTTTATTCTTCATATAAAAGATTTCACGTGGTATGTAGTTGTTTTTTATGCACATGCAGATACTAGGTAAATCTTGGGAGTAAAATGAACTAAAGTGGAATTCTATGAAAAAAGAGTGAAAAAGGTGCTAAATGATGCGTGGAACTTGAAGATTTGGCTTAGAACCGAAGCTGTCGAAGATCGGTGAAAGTTCAAGGAGATTTCTAAAGAAAACTCAATTCACGGTCACGACTATACCTCGCGATCATGACATGTTCACTTCAGAAAAAGAAATCTTCCAGTCAAAGATTCACGGTCACGAATCACATATCGAGGTCGCGACATGACGGTTTTCTAGTATTATCTTCTTAACTACCAACCGCTAGATAAGCATGATCAACTGCTATCAACCGCCATCAACTACCAATGAAAAGACACTTATCAGGAGTTAACCAATCATGAAAAGGTGCCTTTCCATTGTGGATTGAATCAAAGCCTCTCAACCAATCACATTGAAGAGATGCAATCTTTCACCAATGGATGTGACTCTTCGTTTGGATAGACGTAACCCCTTCAAACTCTATAAATAGGGCTCTAATGCCAACTA
>CATIWQ010603387.1:0-34132 GCA_949673415.1 Euphorbia schlechtendalii | reverse complement strand
TTAAAATGACATACACTTTGAATTTTTCGAAAAAATAAAAAATTTATCACAATCTTATACATAGTATAAAAGCTGTATAATAAAAATCATAATTTTTTATGAAGACGTTATACAATGTATAAGAGTGGTATAATGTTATTTTAAAAAATATATATAGAATACATTATACCACTCTTATATCATGTATAACGTCTTCATGAAAAAGCAGTAAAACAGGTATTATACAACTATTATACAATGTATAAGACTACGATAAATTATTTTTTTACTAGAAAGTGAGTTTTGTTGTAAAAATAACTACTACTATACAATGTATAAGAACCTTCATATCAGGTTTAATGTTTTCATGTCATTATTTTTACGGGGAAATCGGTCTTATTATGAACATAAGGGAGAAAAAAATTCATATAATTTCATTATACAATTTTACACTATTTATAAAGCTTTCATGAAAATGCAGTAAAAAGCGCATTATATCACAATTATACACTGTATAAGATTGCGAAACATTAATTTTTTTCGAAAAAAAAGTGTATGTCATTTTAAAGATAAAATTAAGACGAACAAAATATTTTAGAGTGCGATTCAAAAAAATCAGGGGTTTATGAGATATAGACGTTTGAAGTTACAAAATTCAAGATAAATAAGAAAAATAATGTAGTTATAAGGGTTGACAAAGTCAACTTAAAAAATGGTAAAAGAAAAAAATATTCGGCAATCAGCTTGATTGACACTCGTTTACACTTTACAATCTTCACCCTTCATCTTTGGGTAGTTAGATTTCCACCATAAGATGAAAGCAAGATGAAGGGTGAGGATTTCATGGTGTCAATGGGTGTCAAACAATTGGTGTCAATATAGAATTACTGAAAAACGTTTATCCTTTTTACGTAAAAGAAAAAAAAGATTATTATTTTTTTAGTTTTACAAAATTATAAATCTATAAAACCTAAATATTAAAAAAAATATGCCAAATAAAAAAATAACCCTTGCATCAATAATTAAATAAAAAAAATTGCAACCTAAGTAATTAACTTTGTTTGACATAAGATTCGAATTATGATTGTTTTCTTATCTTGGCCGACACCAATTGGATTATAATAATACGGTAATGATTTTTTATTTTTACCTATTAGACTTTGCGGAATAATATAAAAAGTTATCAATCATAATTCAAAAGGTGCAGAAAGTAATATCTATATATAAAGTGATAAAAGTTAGATCAATTATGTAGAGTACTGTACAAGTCAGGATTCATTTTTACTCAAATATTAATTTTAGTATTTTATAGCTAGCTAGTGGGAACGCCATGACAAAATAACTCGAGTCAATATAATATTTCCAATCTAACCAGCAGTTGTTCTGTGCAGCGGTTGTTAGCCATACATCCCAACCGATCTTTAATGAATTAATGACATGTTCAGGGGAATGTTTGTATTAATTGACTAAAGTCTCAACTCTTAACCGATTAATTAACTTGCTTCGAGTTTTGAACATCCTCTGCTTAGATTAAAGAATTCAAGTTCGAATGTTAGCATTCATTGTGTTGAAAAATTTGATGTTTTAAATTATTTTCAAAATGTCTTTTATTCCACATGGGAAATTTAAAGTATATGTTTTTAGTTTATATTGAATTTTCCTTTATAGGCTTGTAAATTGTGAGAGATATTAGGTGGACTCTCGCGCACGTGAGAGAAATGGCCTAAGGTCGTTTCTAGTGGAAATTGTCCGATCCCCCCCCCGCACGGATTCTAAGCGAAACCTTTTATGGTTTATAGTTTTGGCTTTTAAGAGCTTTTATTTCTCAACAACTATTTTCCACTTAAATGCTAAAACGTTTTTCCTCATATTTCAACAGTAATTTATTTTATTGCCTATATAATACTGTCTTTCATAAGCTGTTTTGAGATATACAGTTTAAAATACGAATTGTAATCTCTGGTATTCTTATTTTTCTGGATACAAACATAATATTTCTATTCCTGTGTCATCTCTGTTTATATAGAGGTGAAGGGGTGGTTCAATCCTGGAAGGAATTATCGAAATATCCTTGAAGGACAGTGCCTAGCACGGTTCCACTTTGTTCACACCAATGCTTCCTCTTTTATTCTTCAGGTTCAGCACGTGTACCAGGATTTCTCATCGTAGTGAAATTTTTTTGATTGAGATCGAATGAAAATTAAGCTTGAAAGTATATGATAGGTTCAAAACTGATTATTGAATAGTTACAGAAAAAGAGATCAATTATTGGTATGAGGTGTATATATATCGTTCAGTAATTGATATTTTTTTAGTAGATGGATCCTCTTTTATATATAAAAAAAAAAAAAAAAAGCACCGTGCAAGTGACACAATATATTATTTTTATTATTCCACTACGAAAATATTTTATTAACTAATTAGATAAAGATTTTATTGTATTTTCTTCCAACCAAATATAATACCATGGTGATGTGTGCTGCCACTGCGTCTGCTGTTGTGAAATGGCAAGTGTGAATTCTTTATTTATAATTTAAACATCAATTGGGGAAACATTAATATTTTTAATTATTAAATTAATTTAATGTTGATTCACATGGATCAACTTTTAATTATCATGACTTTACAGGTAAGAGTGAATTGTTAGAAATAAATTAATTCAATTAGGTTTGTTGAACTGTATCTAACCAAATTTTATATTTTCTATCTAATCATAATTTTGTTTGATATATCCATCTCTTAACAAAAATGATATAGATTTGTATTTATTGAATTATTCAAAAGTGTTTATTCTACATTTCTATCTCCTGATGTTTTAGGTTTAAACCAAATGAAATTACAACGATGAAAACAATAAAAAAGATTAAAAAATGAATATTATTGTAAAAGAATATGAGTTATGAATGTATTACAAACCCATTAACCGGCTACTTTAAATTTGATATTCCAAATATTTGATAATAACCTTTTTTGTATTTTGGATATTTACATATTAACTACGACACAAAACTATTAGTATTTAAATGTAATTGAATCAACTAGTTGATCAATGCAATCGTAATATTTCATTGAATAAATTGGGATAGTGCGGAGTGCACGCTTGTTCGGGTTCTGTTGCGATACCGGTGTCCGGGGGCAGCGCTCCTGAAAAGTCATGTTTTTAGGATAAAAAACTGATCATTTTCCCAAAAAGTCATGTATTTTCGAAACATGTCATTTTCCCGAATAGTCATGTATTTTCGGATGGTTTTTTTGCTATAAAAACCTGGCATTGGGCAATAAACAGATTTGACTCATTTTCATCTTTTTAAATCAAATTCTCATTCTAAGTCTTTGTTGAAATTTTGATTTTATCCGATTGAAATATTTGATAGAAACACCAAATAAGTTTTAATTTGAAAATGTTTCACGAATTTAAATTTATCTGTGTATTTTCCCAACAAAGATTGAAACTTATTCTCTGAAAATGTCTAACGGAGAGTCTGTAAAGGAAATGACATGCAAGTTTGTGAATCTAGACAAGTTTAATGGTCAAGATTTTCGAAGATGACAGAAGAAGATGCATTTTTTATTAACTACACTGAAAGTTGTCCATATTCTGAGTACTCACATGCCAGAATTTGTTGAAGTTGAAACAATGGAATAGACTAGGAATCGAGGCAAATGGGAGAATGATAACTACATCTGTCGTGGTCACATCTTGAATGGTATGCCTGATTCCTTTTTTGATGTATACTAAAACATTAGTCTTCAAAAGAACTATGAGATTCTCTACATGGCATAAGATGCTTCTAGTAAGAAGTTTCTGGTTATTAACTTTATTAACTATAAAATGGTTAATACTAGACCAATCATGGAACAATATGATGAATTGTTAAGGATTTTGGATCAATTTGTTCAACATGACATAAGATGGATGAATCCTTTTCGGTTTCTTGTATCATAGACAAACTGCCACCCTCATGGAATGATTTTAAACATATTTTGAAACATAATAGAGTTGACTCTGATTCAACTTGGAAGTCATTTTAGGATTGAAGAGTCTTTAAGGTTTGAAGAGATTGACAAGAATTCTAAGGACAAAAACCAAGTTGGTAATGTTTATGTGAATATGGTTAAAGAGGGTGTTTTCTCTAAGAATCTAAATAAAGATAAATGGAATTAACGCAAATTGTGTATATTTAAATGGTTGATGTATTGTATGATCTTGGGATTCGAAAGAATCTTCAAGAAAGATTTTCGAGTTGGTGAAGGCAAGAACAGTTATGGTTCAAATGGATCAAGGGATCCTAAAAAGCAAAAACGTTAGATTTTACAAAATTTGAATTCTAGTTTAAATTATGTGTCTTTAATATCTGAGGTATTTTATGCGTAGGATGATGATGTTGCATGGTGAATTGATTCAGAAGCAACAAGTCACGTATGTAAGGATCTTCGGTGGTTCAAGGATTTTCAATCAATCGAAGATTGATCTATGTTAAAGATGGGAAATATTGCAACTAAATAAATTAAAGGACTTGGAAATATTAATTTTGTTTTTACGTCTAGAAAATGTGTATATTTAAATGGTTGATGTATTGTATGATCTTGGGATTCGAAAGAATCTTTTATCTGGTGTTGTTTTGAATAATTGTGAATACAAACAAGTGTATGAAAGTGGCAAGTATATCTTGCCAAAACTTGTTACTTATGTAGGCTTTAGTTATTTAAGTAATGGAATGTTTATGCTAAATACTAATGCTTCTTTTGGTGATCAATCTTCTTTCATGGTTTCTTCTAATACTAGTAATCTTTTGAATAAATCAGTTGTGGCATGCTAAACTATGACATGTACATTATAAAAGGTTAAAAGATAAGTCTAAAATGTGTCTTATACATGCTGTTTACATAAACCATGAGAAATGCAAAACTTGCATGTTAACAAAGATAATTAGAAAACCTTTCAAGAATATTGGCAGAGTGACTAATGTATTAAATTTAATACATAGTGATTTGTGTGATTTTTATGCTACTCCGTCTATTGGAAATAAAAAGTATGTTATTACTTTTTATTGATGATGCAACTAGTTATTGTTATTTGTTTCATGCCAAGGATGAAGTTCTTGATAAATTTAAAATTCATAAATAAGAAGTAATGCTACATCAAAGCAATTCAATTAAAAGATTATGTACTAATAGAGGAGGGAAGTATTATGATCCAATATATATTCATTCTACTAAAAAATACATCAAATCACAGCTCCTTATACATCACAGCAAAATGGTGTGGTTGAAAGGAAGAATAGAACTTTGAAAGAAATGATTAATTCCATGTTGTCCTATTTAGGTTTGAGTGAAAGTTTTTGAGGTGACGCTACGTTAACGGTCTGTTATATATTTATTAAATGGGATTTTCTAATAAAAGGAATAAAGTTACCCCCTATGAACAATGGTATAAAAGCCACTAAAATTGAGTTTCTGAGAGCTTGGGTTTGTAGAGCAGTTGTAAGACTCACTAAATCGAAAAAGAGAAACTTGGATGAAAGAGGCATAGAATGTATCTTCATTGGATATGTGGAACGTTCCCATGCATATTGGTTCTATGTAATAGAATATATTGAATATGTATATGTGAACTCGGTTATAGAGTTAATAGATGCTAATTTTGATGAAGATAGATTTACATCTATACCTGGACCAAGAGATATGATTCAAAATTCATTTAGTGGAAATTTAGTTCAATCAGAAGATATATCTGATGGAAATATTTCTTTACTTGAACCATCTACACCTAAGAAAAGTACTAGAGGTAGAAAAGTCAAATCTTTTAGAAATGACTTTCACCTTTATTTAGTTGAAGGGTCAAGGGATGAGGTTGAATATCAATATTAATATTGTTTTATTGTTGAAGAGGATCTGAGAATTTTTAGTGAAGTTATAGCTTCAAGAGATGTTGCATTTTGGAAAGAAGTTATCCAGGATGAAATGGATTCTATCATGCACAATAATACATGGGATGTGACTAATCTACCACCCAGTTGTAAAGCACTAGGAAATAGATGGATTTTCAAAAAGAAAGTAAAAGTGGATGGTACCATAGATAAGTATAAATCCAGATTGGTTATTCAAGGCTTTAAACGAAAAGAAGGAATCTGCTTCTCTAATACTTATGCTCTTGTTACAAGGACCTCTATATTAGATTATTGATAGCACTTGCAACTATACACAACCTTGTAATTCATCAAATGGATGTAAAAACTGCATTCCCGAATGGTTATTTAGATGAGGAGATTTATATGAAGCAATCAAAAGGGTTTGTTATGCTAGGTTGTGAAAACTAGAGATAGGAAAGCACCAAAAGTATGGCATCAAAAGTTTGATGATGTGATTTTTTCTAATAATTTTCTCATCAACCAAGCAGATAAATGTGTATATAGTAAGTTTGATGCTTCTGGTAAAGGAGTTATGATTTGTTTATATGTGGAAGACATGTTGATTTTTGGTACTGACCAAAGTTAAGTGGATAAAATAAAAAAAAATTGTCATATAGTTTTGAGATGAAGGTTCGAGAGAGGTTGAGGTGATTCTTGGTATAAAAATCAAGAGAAAGAACAATATGATTTCAATTTCTCAATCTCACTATATCGAGAAGATTTTGAATAAATTTGGCTTCAAGGATTGTTCTCCGGTTAGCACTCCCATAGATCCATTATCTTAAGTTTTTACCTAATTAAGGTGCAGTATCTCAACTTGAATACTCAAGAGCTATTGGTAGTCTTATGTATCCCCTGATTAGCACTACGCTAAACATAGCTTTTGTTGTTGAAAATCTTAGTAGGTATACTAGTAATTCTAGTTCACATCATTGGCAAACTTTAAGCTGGGTATTCAAATACTTAAAAGGAACCAAGGATTATGATTTGACTTATACGGAATTTCCTTTGATTTTGAAGTTATTTAGATGCAAGCTATATTTCTAATGAGGAAGATCATTCTTCTACAAGTGGGTGAATATTCCTTCTTGGAGAATGTGCTATCTCTTGGGCATCAAAGAAAGAAACTTGTATCACTGACTCAAGAATGAAATTTGAGTTTATAGCATTAGCAATTGCTGGTAAAGAAGCTGAATGACTGAAAGATTTAATTTATGAGATTCCATTATGGCCTAAACCAATATCGCCTACATCTATCAGGTGTGATTGTGAAGTTGCCTTGACCAATGCTTATAGACAAGTGTACAAAGGCAGGTCTAGACATTTGGACATTAGACATAGAATGATTGAGGAGCACATCATGCATGGTGTCATATCATTAGAGTTTGTAAAAGCTGAGCATAATTTAGCCGATCAGTTAACCAAAGGGTTAAGAAGAGATCTTGTGCACAAGCCAACTATAGGGATGAGATTAAAGTTCATAAAAATCTTTCATGTTGAGATACCCAATTCCCATCTAATAAGACATTAGGTGCTAAATTCAATGAGGAATGCTTAACATCTAAATATTGGAACACATTATAATAAAATCCCAAGGTGTGTGTTCAGACTTGCGAGATGATTAAGGAGGTTGAAATTTAATTTCTTAATAGTTTTTTTTTGAAAAATTGCATGTACATGTGCAAGAATAAAAGAGCTACCCATATGAGCATGAAGTTTAGCCACTTCAAAAAGTTAAGACTTAGTTTTGATATGCTTCTAAAAAGAAAACAAGGCTAGTAAAAGATAGTGTTATGTAAGACTTTTTAAAATGTTGACTTATGTGTATATTATCTTCATGTATTCACAATAAATAACAAATGGTCAATCCATAGTGACACCATTTGTATTCGAATATTTGGAAAGTGTAATGTACTAAGATGAAATTCAATTGTCATGATATTTCATTTATGCATGAGTTTGTTATTTGTTGTCATGTTGTTTAGTTAATCAATGATTATACTAAAATGTAGTTGGATCGACTAGTTCACCAATGCAATTGTAATGTTTCATCAAACAAGATGGGAGAGTGAGGAAAGCATACTTATTCGGGTTCCATTACAATACCAGGGTACGAGGGCAGCATCCCAGAAAAGTCATGTTTTTGGACAAAAACCTACAATTTTCTCGAAAAGTCTTGAATTTTCGGATGGTTTTTCTGCTATAAAAACATGGCATTGGAAAATAAATAGATACGGTTCATTTTCATCTTTTTAGAAAAATTCTCATTCTAAGTTTCAAAACTTTAGATTTATAAATGTATTTTCCCGAAAAAAAACCACCACTAACAACTAATTGTAACGGTAACAAATACGCTAAACATGCATTAAAAATCGATAATTGCATTCATTGTTTGGTTGTATAATATATTAAGTATATAATTCATTTAGTAAAAAAAAGTGAAGAGCATAATATATTAAGTATATAATTCATTTAGTAAAAAAAAAGTGAACAGCCTATGTTTATATTGGTTGAATTGGAGCTAATAATAAACTTTATTTGACATGAGATTCTAGATACAATTGCAGTCCTATCTTGGACAACACCTTTTAAGATCAACTGGATTAAATTACTTTTGTATAACAATAAAATTATTTTTATTTTTCATTTTTACTTAGATTAGCGGCTTAATAATAAAAAAAGTTATCAATAAAAAAAAGTAATATGTTATATAGTGTTAAATGTTATCAATCATATAGAATAATGTACAAATCAGGAATCATTTTTACTCAAATATAAAAGCTAGATAGTGGGAAAGCCATGACAAAACAACATAAGTTAATATAATATTTCCTATCTAACCAGCAGTTGTCCTTTGCAGTGGTTGTTAGCCATACATCCCAGCCAATCTTTAATGAATTAGTGATATGTTTAAGGAATGATTTGATTAGTAGACTTAAGTCTCAAATCTTCACCGATTAATTAATTTCACCGAGTTGTTAACAGCCATTGCTTAGACTAATGAATTGAAGTTGGAGTGCTGCTGGCGCACACAAAAAAAAAAAAAGCTTTGATTGAGATCGCTCGAAATTAACCATGAGGGTATATGATAGGTTCAAAACTGATTATTGAATACTTCGAAGACAGAGATTAATATACGCCTACATTTTATTGAGAATTTTTTGAGGGATTACAATTTTTATTTTGTTTTTGGTAAAAATAAGCACCTTGCAAGTTATCTACGAAATTAGTTCTATTGTTCCACTATGAAAATATTTTAATAACTAATTAGTTAAAGAATTTATTGTATTTCTGTCCAATCAAATATAATACCATGGTGCTGTGTGCGAAACTCAAAGAATTTACTTGATTTATGAATTTGTTACGAAACTCATTCAACTGTTACTTTAATTTTTCCGAAATTGAACAAACCATTCTAAATACTTTGATTGTGACTTTTTTTATTATTATTATTATTATTAGCATTAATAAGTATCAACAACAATACAAAACTAAAATTAACTACCAACCATAATGGCAACAAATACGCAAAACATGCATTAAAAAGTGAGAATCGCATTATTCATTATTGGTTGGAAGCAATAATTATCTTTGTTTGACATAAGATTCTAAATATAATTGTATTCCTATCTTGGCCGACACCTTTTAAGACCAATTGGATTAAATTACTTTCACATGAATTATTTTTACTTAATTAGAAGTACAATAAAAAAAGTAAAATTCAACAAAAACAAACACCACATATTACTTAAAATAAAGTTATCCATTAATAAGGTGAGTAAAGTAAAAAGTATATAATTATTATAGTTTTTCATTATTATTAATAGGTAAGATGGGCTCTTTGAAAATGAAGCTTCTCCAAAATTAGCTAGTTATATATACAAAAAAAAAAAATTAGGTTATAATATATAAAAGTTAGCATGCACATTAATGGATTGGTTATGTATTGTATAACCTTATAACAATAGAAACAATAATTGACATAGAGTAATAATGTACAATAGTTAGGTATCATTTATAATTATTGGAGTATATTTTACAGTGAGAATGAACAAAATAAAAAACTATAATATCTCAAATATTAAAAAAAAGTTGTCCTTTGGGGTGGTTGTTTTAAGGGTGAAATTCATTAAAATTAGATTAATGGACCTAAGTCTCAAATCCTCACCAATCAAAACTTGGCTTGATATTCTGTTAGACTAAAAAATTCAAGTTAACAAAAACTTTAACTGAGGAAATTTACCCAGAGAGTATTTGTAGGTTACGAATTAATTATCAAATAATTACAAAAAGAGGCACCAACTTTTCAATTTTCCCATTACAATTACAAATACATGTATTAATTTAAGGCTGGTTCACAAGCAAAATATATATATATATATATATATATATATATATATATATATATATATATATATATATATATATATATATAGACACACACATACATATAATCTAAATAATAATATATTTTCGGGGAGGCACATTGTCTCTTCGAGAGGTTTTTTTTTTAAAAATAATAATATATTATCAAAAGCAGTTAGCTTCACACATATTTATTTCGGAAGTAGAAGCATTATCAGCAAACGATACTTTATCTTTGTTGAAGGGTATGCGCTATACCTATATCGTGATTGAAGCGGACAAACAACTTTGTTGAAATACTACAATGCTCCTTTTCTTATATTGCATTGATATTTGAAGATCGTGAGGTTTTATTTAGTTGTTTTGTATCTCGTCTTTTAAGTTAGGCAAAACATAAGCAAAATATATAGTTGTTCGGATGAAGTAATGGATTTTGGATCTCAACTCCACCTAATTAGGTTACTCATCTCTTTAATTTTATTGCAAATCATTTTGCTTAATCAAATGAGTATAGTGTATATCCCATTTTTGCGAAATGTAATGAAAAAGTGGATTCTTGTTGTGTTGGGTAAGGTGGCACTATCACTTGACGACTCACATCTTGTCCTGTTTAGCTGTAGCCAATGATAATTACGAGGTAATGTGATATATTACCAGTTAATGAAATTGTTTTGAGGGGATGAATTATCTTTTCTTTTATAGAAAAAAAATATTCTTCCCACAAATGCAAGTGACAAAATTAATTGATTTTCTTGTACCACTTTAAAATATTTTAATGATCAAATAGAAAAAGACTTTTATTGTATCTTCCGATCAAGTCAATACCATAATGCTGCCTCTGATGTGGTGAAAAGGACGGGAACAAAATAAATATGGACAGTGGGTTTTCTTTATTTGTAATTTACATGATAGCGGGTTTACATGAGGTGTTACCTACGTTACAACACCGGCAATATGAATCAATTTCACGTGGAGATGTGCCACAAAAGCCGCTTAGCGAATTCATACTACCTAACATTTTTATATATTTTTAATTTTTCATTCAATACCTAACATACATTGGTATGCGTTGTGAGACAGAAATAAATTAATTCAACTAGATTTTCAACTAAATTTTATATCTTCTATCTAATCATAATATGTCCTTTTGTGGAGGATTGTTACTATGCACAATAAACATTGCTATGCTAAATTTTTAGGATAATCTTCAAAAATATGTTTTGTGCTTTGATTGATTCGTAAAATTGTTCCTGTGAAATATTATTCTTTTCAAAATGATGTTTGTGGTTTTAAAATTTAGCAAAAAATGTTCCCAAGTTAAATTACGTCGAGAAAACGAGTAATTTTGTCTATTTTGAACTAAAATTTTGTAACTCGGTTAATAAAAATACAATACACCCTATTGATAAATTTTATAATTTTTTTTATAAATACAACTTTTTTTAATTGAAATGTGATGATAAAATTTTAAAAATTTTAGTGAAATGAAAAAATTCTTAATATTACTCTAAATTTGATGTATAATTCTTAAATAATATGGTTGAATTATAAAAATGTTCAATTTATTGAAATACCTTCCATAACATTATTTTTTTATGCAAAATGTTTTTCTTCAATTTTTATTAACATTATTATGGATTTTATAAAAAAAATCCATAATAACATTTTTGTTTGCAAAACAATCAAATTACATGACATGACATGCAAATTAAATTTATCCAACTTTTTATTTGATACATAAAAATTTAAACTGTTTGTTGTATTTTATACTTAAAATTCTAATTATTTTAACATTGAAGTCCAACTTGAGGAAATTCGGTAATATTTTTAAGGAATGACAACTTTTATAACTTTAAAGTGTAAGAAATCTAAACATGATTTTGCCTTTCGTGGTTTGATCACAAGAAGTAACATATGTTCTTATATATGTATTTTGGGGGAATTTGAATGCTGTTTGATACAATAATATGATGTCTCTGAAGGAAAATAAATCTGGGCATGGGTTCATGTAAGTGATAAACTTTATCGATGTTTTAGAGCATCTCCAACTCTGCATCATAATTTTTCACTTCAAACGCTAAATTTAAAGTTTCTACGGTGTTTATTCTCCAACAAATTCATTTCAAATCTCTACTTCAAATACACAATATTATTATTTTATTTTTTTTACCCAAATCAAAACAAACATCAACCAATCAAAATAAAACAAAAATTAAACAAAGATAAAAAAAGTACAAAATATATAATATAATGACATTTGAAGTTGCAACAGTGCAACTTCAAATTTGAAATTGCACCGTTACAACTCCAAAATTTAGGGCTTGGAATGAAATGTCGTTGGCGCTTCATTGCCAATTCCAACCCCACTTTTGAAGTAGGGTAAGAAATGCTCTTAGAAGATTTATGGCTCCGGAGGTTTTCAAAGTCCCTTATGTCCTGTAAAACAAGGCTCGACGGGGTGTTTGGTAAAACTCCTCTAATGTCAAAGTCAATTAGAGCAAATCCTATTCCCCATTTTCCATTCCCTAAATACTATTTTACAGGATTTACAATGTTTTCTCTCCTTCCATATTCCCCATATTTCAATTCCTCCCAATAAGATTTCCTTAAAATAGTAACACTCTATTATTATCGTATCAATTTCTAAGCATATCAACTAACAATTAATAAAAAATATAAAAAATTAATAATATGATATTAATTTCCTAAAACATGGATTTATATACATAGAAAATCTCAATTTTAAAGAAATATGGTACGTGGAATGATTGGCATATTCCGATTTCCATTTCCATTTCCATTTCCGAATGTATCAAATTCCATGAAAAATGATTAAATATAGAGGAAGGGTGGTGGTGGTTGAGAGTAATGAATGCATCAAACTTGTGTAAGCTAGTATGTACAGTGTTTTTGTGTAAGGATGACACAGTGGGGTCCTGCCTATGTAGAACTGATGTTTGTGACATGAACCATATGATGGTTTCAAATCGAGAGTTAATCACCATTAAATCCTCCGTTGGTGTAGCTGATTTGAAGTTTAATAGATCCGGGGTTGGGTTAGGCAGATGCATACCGTGCATTGGTTAGCCTGGGTTATCTTGTGGTGCGGATATTATGTACTTTACTCGGTGTATTATTTACTAGGTTTCACTATTAATCTATTAAATTACGAAAGAGACTATAAAGTTGACCCCGCTAGGTTGTGCATAGAATAAATGTAATGAAACATTGGAGAGAGTTGTACTAAGTATCCAATTCAAGACCATGGGTAGCTTGAACAAGATTTGGGATGATTGGAATGTAAGGGGTGCTGTTCTTTTTAGCCTGACAATGCAGATAATTCTGATTACTTTAGCTCCCTTGAGAAAACTATCTGCAAATCGGATTGTTACCCTTCTGGTTTGGTCAGCCTACTTGCTGGCCGATGCTACCGCTACTTCTGCTATTGGCCTTATTGTCAAAACTCAGCGCTACAATGATGTGTCTTCGAGTCTTGCTCGCACCAGTGAAGACTTCCTCGCGTTTTGGGTTCCTTTCCTTCTTCTCCACCTTGGGGGCCCTGATACTATCACTGCCTTTGCTCTCGAGGATAATCAGCTTTGGGTTCGCCATTTGCTTGCCTTGATTACTCAAGGCATCGCTACCGGCTATCTCTTTCTTCAAACCTTTTCCCACAACAAGTTTCGTCTCCCGACCTTGCTGCTGTTCCTTGCTGGGCTCGTCAAATACTTGGAGAGGGTTTGTTCTTTGTATCTGGCTAGCAGGGACCGGTTTCGTAATTCTATGATACGAAAACCCAAGGCAGGGGGCGTCAACTACAGCAAGTCGGGGCAGACTGCAGATAAACCCAACACAGCTGGACCCAGCAGCGCAGCAGAAAGAGGCACTCCTGCTGATGCTCCACCTGGCGAATTAAGCGACGTGGAAGTCGTTGTGAAAGCTAACGAGTTCTTCAAAATCTTCAAGGGACTTATCGTCGACATCATCTTCAGCTTCAAAGAGAGAGACGACAGCCGCAGCTTTTTCAACTTGACAATTCCAGAATACGCTTTCAGGATCATAGAGGCTGAGCTCAACTTTATGTACGAGGTCCTCTACACCAAAGCAGCCGTGGTTCATTCCTTGTTTGGCGCTTGTTTTCGGCTAGTGGCTTCGAGTTCAGTCATTGTAGCCCTTGTCATCTTTCATTTCTTTATAAAAAAGCACGGATTTGATAAGATTGACATTGGAGTTACATATGCCTTACTGCTGAGTGCCATAGGACTTGATGGCTTGGGCTTCTTGATATCCGTTTTTTCGAATTGGACACTGGTCAGTGTTTCCAATGGAGCCTCTGATAAGGACAGTTCCTTGATATCCAAATTCAACGCCCTAGTTTTGCCAGTGTATAAAAAGCTGCTCCATTTCAAGAAACCACGGTCTTATGTTTGTGAAACAGACAAGCACACCGCTCTGGTAACACCGATCCTTTTCCGCAAGTGGTCTGAAAGTGTTCCTTGCTTTAACATGGTAACCTATTGTCTCAAAGGAAGTCCGGTTAGGATCCACAGTCGTATGTCACCTGTTTCCGCTCATAGAATCATCTCTTCAATTCATAGAACCGTTGGTGAAATTTCTTTTGCCATCAATAACGTATGGAGCAAGTGTATGGGTTCCGATAACAAGGCTATTCGGCGCCTTCGTGATGGTTCCAAGAAGGTCAGTTATTTTCTTGGCATTGATAAAGCCATCAAGTATTGGATGTTGTTCAAGAAAAGGTTGGTCCATCTTATTCGCCTCACCGAGATTTTAGATGAGCTAACCTATGTGTTGACGGAGCCTCTAACGAAGCAGCTTTGGAAATTCATTTTTGACGAGCTGCGAGAGAAATCATGCTCGATCAAAAAAGGCGAAGAAGCACCCAAATATCTGTTTTCAGGTCGAGGCGACGAGGTACTAAAGGGTAGAGACGAGATCAACCTGAGGCAATTTCTTGGGAAGGTGAGTTACGATGAAAGTCTTCTGCTGTGGCATATAGCGACGGCACTCTTGTACAACGGAGAAAACTTGGCCAATGCTGAAGATGGGGAGCGGAGAGAATTCAGCAAGATCATAGCGGATTACATGCTGTATATTCTGATATGGAGGCCGAGTATGATGTCGGCAATTGCAGGGATGGCGAAGCTGAGATACGAGGACACGTGCATAGACGCGAGGAGATTGTTCAAGAGAAGAGGGTTAAGACCCGAAAAGGTGAGGACGGCATGTAAAATGGTTCTGGACATAGACACGGACTATGAAAGGAGCGACATGATGAAGGAAAACGAAAGCATGTCGGTGTTGTTCAAAGCATGTGTGTTGGCCAAGGAGCTGAGGAAACTGGAGGAGAAGAAGTGGAAAATAGTGAGCAGAATATGGGTGGAGCTGATGTCGTACGGGGCAAGTCATTGCGGAGCAACAGCGCATGCCCAACAGCTGAGCAAAGGGGGAGATCTCATAACATTTGTGTGGCTCTTAATGGGTCATTTCGGGTTGTTGGATCAGTTCCAGCCTAACTCCTGCTTATTGTCCCCTCAACACGACTCCTCCCCATTTGCTAACTTGTGGAAGACTATTCCTCTTCCCAAAATAACTCCTGCTTAATTTCTTTTGTAATCTAGTTGCTATCAGACAATGACAAATTATGTATAATGAATTAGACAGTAGTGTAAGAGATGTCTGAGCGCTCTTCCTATTGTTGTTGTTGTACTCAAAGAACCTGGATTAGATAGAGTTGTGCTTATTTTATCTTATCTAGCTCAAGCTGTAACATGCCGAGCAATAAGAAGTTGAAGCTACCGATGCAGCTTCAGCCATTGGAATCGAGTTGGGAATAGGCACATGATAGCATAGGGCAGATAAACCATTGTATTATATATGACTGTAGGCAACCTGCAGAATAATAACATACTACTTCACCAAGTACCCTTATGAGGAGATGTCTCGTGGAGATGGTAATTTGCTTCACGACATGGGCAGATAAACCATTCGCCAGCAGAATGCCATCGATCCTAGAGAGCGTAGCAGATTATGGCATCATGAAGTTGTAATTGATGTTTAGATGGATAAATTGGTAATATGTTTGTTTATATACATTTGAATATGTGCAAAGTTAAATAACACGTGATTGAAGGCCTTGTTTTAAAAAACCCAAGATTAAAGAAGAAATGGAATACTAAGTCTTTCAAGAATATGTTAGCTTGACAGGAGGTTATGAACATATTTCTAGTAAGTTACGACGGTTGTGTCGGCGAGAGTTTCTTTCCGAATTTATACCATGCGATCTCAATTTGGAAAATCTGATTGTTCTTGATATGTGCTTTGCTTGTCTGGCTGCTCAAAACTCAACAAGTTGCCTGAGGAACTAGGGAATTCCAAGGCCTTGGTTGATCTTAATGTTGTTGAAACAAGTGCCTGAAAGCTTACGGAATATGAAAAAGCTTGAAATTTTGAGTTTGCCCGAGCTATCAGCATTCTGCCACATTCCTTAAAAAAGCCGGATATCAGGTATTGCCACCTAGTGGGCGAGTGATCTTCAATGATTGAGTTTCTTGGAAACAAATTCACAAACTTAGCAGCTACCATATGTGGCCTTCCATATCTTGCTACTCTATTCGTAGATACTTTTCCTCAGTTATTAGAAATGGAGACATACAATTCAAGAATCATGTTCCGCCTATGAATCAGCAATTTATGGAGTAAGATTTCTTGTCCATATGCTTCTTGATTTTTCTCGTTTTCTTCTTCTTACTGATCGCTGTTTTTGTTCCAAAACATAGACCCTGTCTGAAAATTATTGCTGAAACAGATCCTAAACTGCACCTTTGGTTTTTAAAATTTTGAGACCAGGAAACAAAACAAGATTCACTACATTTTCTTTGTGTTGCTCAACAGGTGGGCAAAGGAAAGGGGAGTCAAGAAATAGAGGAAAGCTCCTCTATGAGAGTGTGCATCAACGGTGATTAACTTCAGAAATGGTTTTTGCAGCAATCCAATTGAAGGATGCCGTCATTTAGTTCATATGTCCATTTCGCTTTAGATTTCAGCCTGGTCATTATTTGTTTAATGATATCTTGCTTAAATGGGTTGCCTTGTTGAAGCAGAGGAATCATATTGATCCATCAAATAACTTCTTTAGCAGAGTGAAGTAAGCCAGCCAAAATCTACTTGTGTTTTGTGTGACCACTTGATTTGTTGAGTGCAAGGTCAATTCATGGGAAGATCGATCCGACAGCGAAGTCAAATATTCTTTGTTCGCAAGATTGGTGCATCAGAGTGATAAGACAAGTCTTTTGGGGTGATTCCTTGTTTCTCGCCTTCTCCTTCCGTAATGTGGGTCTTTATCATGTAGAATTACTTTATCATTGTGTGTTGCTGGAACTGAACCATGTTTAGCACGAACATGAGTTTTCACTTATGCTACCTGTGCTTGGAATGAGGGCTCCAAATCTTGTTGCAGAGCAGAGTCTATAACCAACCCAAAATGTTCCCATCACCTTTTCAGTTTGTCTGCAGATGTGAAATGTTGCCTTAAACTTCATCTGTTTTATGAATATAAATGAAGTAATTTTTGTTCTTGCAACTATGTTCTGATTGTAAAGTTGAGAATATATTTCCAGAGTCGAATAATCTTGATCTTTTTCATGTGCATGTATGTCTCCATTGTCCCCAGATCATTCAAACTACTAAAGCACCACCACAAGCATCTTTTTTCAAACAATCAAATAAACAATTCTTTAAAAAAAACAATATATGCACTCAAAAAAACAAACATAAAAAAAGAATGTAACTATAGTAGATAATTCAATCCAACCTTACAAACCATTGCTCTTATTCTCAATATCAATATGTCAATAATAGAATTTCAACAGTCTGAATGACATCAATCCAGTATTGAAGACTCAAAGCATGAGAGACATTTCTCAGAACGGCCTCTGCAGACTTCCTATATTATACAACGTATGAACTAAAGCAGCGTCACTAACACCAGGGAGCGAAGCATAGCTGCCCAAAAGAGCTGCACGTACACAATACAACAACACTAAAATGTATGCAAATCCCACACCTGCCCAGTAGTACATCCCAAACATTCCGTTGTAGTGTATAAGAGGGAAGAAATTGCTGGCGTACCACACTATCTGCAACGCTATTTCCAACAGCATTCCCATCATAAGATGGAACCTTAAGAAATGAGGAACATCTTTGTTCTTCACAATACACACATATCCAATGTAGCAATATATCATGGGGAATAATGAAGGTAGTCGCGACACGGCCCCAGGGATGAAATACACCAAGCTTTCGAGGAATTCGTAATGTTCTATGAATGGTTGGATGAAATAACCTGTATCTGACATCTGCAGGGCAATCAAATAGGGGACACATGCCAATGTCCTCCACCACCACTCTGGCTTCTCAGATAACACCGGGAATGGTAACCGGAAAAAGTCACCCTTGGAAGCTCTTGGGACCTCTGGGCCTCTCCTCCGCCAAATCGGTAACCTATGTGACTCACCATCTAACTGGCGATCTCCAAAAAACGCCGTCGACGGGGAAGAAAGGTGCGAAAATTGCTTTCCTGTCAAATTCACAAGTTATAATATCATCTTGTTAACATTCCAAAAGATGAAAGAAATAGACAACTAATTATGTTAAGATAAACAACATCGATTAAACATCCAGCAACCAGTATCAGGTCATTAAGGTTCAGAACATCAGCTTGAGAGATAACAATAACAAGATGCAACTGCTCAGGAATCTATATTACACCCCAAGAGCAAATGAAAATATTCACTTCGGTGTTCGTTCAAGCTGTATTAAAATTTTCCTGAAACAAAAGCTCATTTTTACTGAAGGCTTAATCAGTAAAAATGGAAAACTGTGGTTGCCAATATGCTCATCCCTTATACGTAGGAATGTTTGCCCTCCCTCAAAATATAGGGCAGCTTTGTTTCTCATAGCATGCAAAATAAGAAGAGTCGCCTTATAAACAGAAATGGATGCCATTTGTGACAGTTCAAACTATGATTACAAAAAAGTAGATTATATGTTAAATCACTAAAATCTCAATCCAAACACGAGAAATCACCATTCTTATGAACAAATAAATGCTTTCAAACTTAAGGCAAGTCAAGGAAATGTATTGAGCAATAACCTTTGGAAGAGGAAGGTTGCATTCGCAAATTTGGCCCTTTTGGACCCAAGCACATCCTTAATTCGGGCAAATTAGATTGGCAAGCAAGCGATGAACAACTTGGCAGGGGCTTGCTTGCCCCTATCATTTTGGCACATCTGCCCACAATGACATCCTTATGCCTGGTCACAAGTCACAGAATCAGAGACTGAATATCAGCAGAAAAACACAAACAGATAATAGCAAAAACAATCAAAGCATAAGCTTGAAATCATCAAAATTCCTCCATTGGTTTGTAATCTGAAAACAGGGGTGATAACTAAAAAAATGGCGGTGAGAAACACAAACTCAGCCACTCCACTGAAGAGCCATTAAAAACTCAAGGCAGCAATCAATCCTCTGTTGCATAAAGCAATCAAATTCATAATTGTAACAAAAAAAAGCAGGGGCAAACACAACTTATCAACTCCTTTAAAAGCTAAACAAGAAAAATGAAAACTGAGCAAAATTAATAAAGTAATGCAGCAATCAATCCTATACTACATGAAGAAATCAATTCAATAACTGTAATTGGTGCATGTAATTTGTCTAAACCAATTAATGTATCAAATATTCAATTAGTTAACTCTCCAACCCATGATTCAGCTTCTTAATTACAATAAAAACTTTCGACATCCTGCGTCATCGAAAAATCGATCCAATGGCCGAATCACACTTTGAAAAGGAAACCACTAACGAAGAATGAGTTAAGAAAGAGCGAAGAGAAAACAGATACCGGTAAGCGATGACGGACGCAACAAGAAGACAAGAGTGGTGGTTAAGGGCTTGGCGAGATGCCTGAGTAGCGGCGGTGGCTGCAACAGCGGGCATCGTCCTCGATTTCGACTCGTCTCTCTGTTTCGGAAAAATTGCTTTGCATGCAAGAAATAGCAGCTGCACCCTGATATAGATGACCATACGACGCCGTATCAATAAGTGATTTGGCGTTTAGTCATAGAATTGGACTGTCGAGAACATTCTTTATAGAATTGGACTGTCGAGAACATTCACAATAGTTACTAACTTACTCTTACCTTCGATCTAATTATAAATATCCTAAAAACACTATTTACAAATTTATTGCAAAATTTAACCCATGATAATAGAATTGTTTCTATAAACATAATACAAATACTTTTAAAGATTTTGTTCTGTCTTAAACTTCAGATGGATAACATAAATTTTTCTTTTCAATTTATAATCATATTGAAATAATTAACTCAATTAAAAATTTTATAATTTTGAAAAATCCTGCCTTGACAATAGTCTAAATCATTTTTAAAAAACATGGATCACTCTATTTACTTCTCCAACCAAAACCTCTATCAATTTCTCAACACTGATTTCTCTCAACAAAACTCTTCAGCAGGCTCGAATTTATTCTTCAAGAACTACGATTTTACTCACGATGGAGCTTTTGATTTTGATTTCTTCATCTTAAACCCGGTTTCTTGTTCGAGTTGCTTCTTCTCCCCTCTTAATCCAACTAGTCTCCCTTAAACAGAAATGATTGTTTTCTACTATTCTCTTGGCTCAAGGTATGTTGTACTCTCAATTATTTCAATCTTGCCACCGAAATAAAATTATAATTTGATGTATTGTATATATAATATATCAATTTCAGTGAAGAAATTAATTGAAATTAGGGATCTAAATCAATTAATGGTAATGTTATTTTGGCTTTTTTTTTCTTATACCAATATTAAAGAGTAATTTTGTGGCAAATGATATTTGTTTTAAAAGAATATAATTTTTCTAGAAACTTTCTAATTGAATGTGATTTTGTTGTAGACATAGAAATGTGATAACATAATTGAAGTCTAATTTTGTTTCAGCAAGGCTCTATTACTTGGGGATTCTGAACTTCAACAACATCTCTGCGTATTTTCAGTCCTTATATGCAATGAAATACCTTTCTTCTAGCAAGTTTTTGTCTGACTTCATTAGCTTATCATCAAGCAAAATCACTTTGGTAATGTACTGATTTCAAATGCCCTGCAGCAAACGATGCAATATTACTGTGAGCATATCTACCAAAAAGACCATGGAGCATCCCTTAATTAACGTTTTGAACAAGACCATTCTCTGAAAGAAATAACAAACAACCAAGGTTATCCAGCCTAACTTTGGCTATTTTATTTGACGGTTCAGGATTAGCAAACCAAAAATCGTCTGTAATTTAAGATTTATTTGCTTTCTTCAAGCATTCGTTATATCTGTTGTTTTTCATTAAACTTTGATTGGGAGCAAGTTTTGTAAAAATTATAAAAAAAATGAAATAAGGGATAATATTTTAAAGGATGATATTTGATAGAAACATAAATAATGAGATAATATTGTGTTGGGGAGCAATAGATGAGTTTATAAAAGAAAATGGACATTAAATTACTAAAATATCCTTAAATTTTAAAAATGTTTATTAATATATTAAATAATAAAGTTAAAAATGTAAAATTTCATCATCATCCCCCAAAACACGCCAATTTGGAGGGAAGCAAAATTTGATAAAATACGGAATATGGGGAGGAAGAAACTCCTCCCAAATTCTGTTTATCTTCATTCATTCTTTTATCCCAAGCATATGTGCAATAAAGATCTCATCCATGAAAATCCTTTAAAAACATCTTCCCAAGCAAAGCCATTTAACTAATTCCGGCTCTCACTTTTAGATTGGCAACATTCAACTAAGACTTGAAATAATTGCAGCTCTCATTTTTAGCAAACAACTTAACGCAAATTCCAACCCTTTTGGTCAAGGTCATTAGATAAAAACCAACAAATACACATTGACATTTAGATTTGATAATTTGTGTAATGTAGAGAACAAACACTTTCAATAGCTAAAAAATGAGCGAATTATGGAGAAGATATTTTATTTGCATAACTGTAGACGTCGGTTTGATAATTGGTAAATTTTCTTGTATATATGTTCAATTTCTTATATATACCGTCTATATGCCAATTTTTAATACATAGGATTTGAAACTTATCTATTTTATTACAAAAAATTACCTTCTAGAGCTCTCTTGTCCACTTAGGTGCCCGTCTAATCGATCAATCCATCTAAGTTCGCCCGATTAGGGAAAATCGGGACGGTACTCTTAAGAAACCCGCCAACGTGGATCCTAGGACAATTTTTAAAGCAGTTGCACCTTCCAATTAATTCCATGAAAATAATAGATGATCAATTTGGCTTTTGAACATGAATTCATTTTAGATTTTTCATATTATTATAAATGAATTATAATCATGAAAAAGAAAGAAGCGATGGATGTGCATAATTTTTAGAAATTTGGAGCATTTTTTGTTAGTTTTGTTGATAGTAGGGTTTGAATCACGATTCTATACTATTTAGAATTTTTAGGGTGATGATCACTAGATCAAATTTCTAGTGGTTGGATGTACATAGTATTAGTTTATCCATCATTTTAATTTTTTTTATTTTCATCATAAGGTGATCCTAGATGGATCCCAACTGTAGATGAAATGTTCACATCTAAACTAATCTCGATCGTTAATTCATGAGGGTCTCGAGGATAGAATGATGGGACATCTAGCATTTAAAATTTGTTTGTCAGAAAAATAATAATTTGACCCATTCTATGAAAAGGTACATATACGAGTGTTCCAAAAAACACTACCTAGATAGCATACATACCTTTTAAAGCAGAGATAAAAATATGTATAAAAAAATAGGATATATTTGATATGATTAATTAATCAATAAATACTTTTCGAAGATTTACTACTACTTTCACTTAAGCTGCCTAGATCCGTCTAGGCCTAACTTCGATCAAAACATTTATAAAAATGTAAATTATTAAGGATCAGTTTGGTTATATTTTTCAAAATTAATTTTTAAAAAAATTCTATGTTCAAACTTTTTTAACAAGTAACAAAATTAATTTTAAAAAATACAAAATAAACAATTTCTAATTAAATAGTATAAAAAATTAATATGCATTTTTCCACGCTAAAATATGAAGTTGCGTAAGCATCCAAACACATACACTTGTACTTGTATTCTCTAAGTAATACAATATACATTCCCAAACTCTCTAGTCTCTCTACATCCAAGTGCTTTCGCAAGCTCTTCTACACGCACGCTAAGAACGCTCAACTTTCATTTCCGCTGCAACATACTCACATCTAGGCTTACTTAGCGCATCGAGTTCGCTATACATCGCGAAGTGTCTAAGTGCCGGCGAGGACTGAGTCTAACCTCGTTACAGGTAACACTCAAATATGAAGTTTTATATATAATTTGTGAATGGGCGTGACGACGACAACAACAACTAATTACCGATAAAGATAAAAACCAGTAATTACAAAATGCACAAATAGTAACTCGCTTTTGGTGCGCTACTCTTTCTCAAAGATCATAACTGTATCTAAACACTGAAACTTCTCCTCCACTTCACTCACACTTTGTCGGTCACACCCAAATCGGAACATAGTTACCTTTTATTCATAAAGTTTGCTCCTTTTTCAATTCCCGTTGGATCTGTTCTCGGCATTGACCAATTTGAAGTGACCAAATCATAGTTTCAGTTTCACGAAAGATTGTGGAATCAACCAGTATGTTGACTTATCGAGATTGGAAAATGAGGCGGAGGCCGATAGATTCCCGGCGGCCGGGTAGAAGGCGGTTGTCTAATGTGGTATGGTGGACACTGTGTGGTATAGTTGTTTTGCTCTTTATAGTTATTTTTAGCGAAGAGAGTCAGATTGAATCCAGTCCTGCTCTTAGTAAGGTGAAAATCTCTTTTTTTGTTTCTTTTCTCAATTTAGGAGCTTCTTTTTTTTGTTGGAATTCGATATTTTAGCAGTTGGATTTATGTGATCTACAATTTGAGGGAACTGGTGAGCTTCATAGTGACTAGAATTAATGCAATTAGGCTAATGACTGCGACTTTATGGTAGTGAAATTTGTATTAGATCTATGCTTTGTATTGAACTAGAGCTTCCTTGCAAACTATCTGTAATTATAAAGGGTTCATTATGTAATATGTTTATCATGGCAGGCTTTTTTGCTATTGCACTATTCGACTGTAATTAACTGCAATGAATAAGTTACTGAAGTGTGTTATCTCAAGTCTACTTGACTTTGTGGTTGAGGTTGTGAATTGTTGCATTTTTAAGAATTTGTGTGGTTTCAGTTTGATGGATGATTAAGGCACACGAATTGTGCATGTAATTCTGCCTGTACTTGATTTGTTTTATTGAATAATCCCTAGTATTTATCCAGGTTTTGTTTTAGGGCATTCAAACTCTTATTAGACCAACGCATTAAAGGATCAGGTACTATGTTGGCTCGAAGAGTTATACCCTGTATTTTAAGCATCGATATCTTCATTAAGGGCTTATATTCATTATTACCGTTGCATATACTTAATGTTTCTAGCACTGGGTTATTTGAAACAAATTATATAGATAATTGTGATCTTGAATGAATTTGAAAGCAACACAGATCATAAAGAAATATGTGATAAATACATTTCAATATAATGAAACTATGTAATAGTCATATTGTAATATTATGCTCTTTACATTCTATTGTCTTGTGTTGGCTTTTTAATTGTTAGTGAAACTAAAGTATAGTGTTTGTTATTCTTTTCAGCAGAAGTTTTACAATCGTGATAGACTTATGGAAGGCCTAAACATTACTGATGAAATGCTAAATGCCAACTCTGTCACTAGGCAACTTAGCGACCAAATCGCTCTAGCGAAAGCTATGGTTGTCATTGCAAAAGAGAGCAACAATGTTCAGTTTGCATGGGAATTAAGTGCTCAAATCCGCAACTCGCAGGTCCTCCTTTCGAGTGCCGCAACAAGACGAGTTCCATTAACAACAAGAGAATCTGAAACTGCGATCCGAGACATGGCGCTTTTGCTCTTCCATGCCCAACAGTTCCACTACGATTGTGCTACTATGATCATGAGGCTAAAAGCCAAAATCCAAGCACTTGAAGAACAGGCGGGTTCAGTGACCGAGAAAAGTTCAAAGTACAGCCAAATAGCTGCTGAAGAGGTCCCAAAAGGTCTTTACTGCCTCGGAATTCGGCTAGCCACGGAATGGTTTGGAAACTTACATTTACAGAGAAAAGTCAGTGACAGAATGCTTAGAGATAACAGTCTTTATCATTTCTGTGTCTTCTCCGACAACATTGTTGCAACTTCAGTTGTGGTCAATTCTACTTCAATAAACTGCAATAACCCTGAGAAGGTTGTTTTTCACATCGTAACCAACGAAATAAACTACGCCGCTATGAATGCCTGGTTTACCATGAACCTCTTTCGAGGAGTAACTGTTGATGTGCAGAAGTTTGAAGACTTCAAGTGGTTGAACGCTTCTTATGTACCGGTCCTGAAGCAGCTTCAAGACTCGGAAACTCAGAGCTACTATTTTTCAGGGCACACCGACGATGGCCGGACCCCAATCAAGTTCCGGAATCCTAAATATCTGTCAATGTTAAACCACCTCAGGTTTTATATACCCCAAGTGTTTCCCGCACTGAAGAAGGTGGTGTTTCTGGATGATGATGTGGTGGTTCAGAAGGATTTATCGGGTTTATTTACGATTGATTTGAATGGGAATGTGAATGGAGCAGTGGAGACATGCATGGAGACATTTCACCGCTACCATAAGTACCTGAACTACTCTCACCC
The DNA here is from genome assembly GCA_949673415.1 of Euphorbia schlechtendalii. NCBI lineage: Eukaryota > Viridiplantae > Streptophyta > Magnoliopsida > Malpighiales > Euphorbiaceae > Euphorbia > Euphorbia schlechtendalii. The sequence continues at coordinate 8,017 of CATIWQ010603387.1, read as the reverse complement.
GCTTATACGAGAACATTTCGACCCCGATGCATGCGGGTGGGCGTTTGGGATGAATGTGTTCGATCTTGTCGAGTGGAGAAAAAGAAATGTCACCGACATCTACCACTACTGGCAAGAAAAGAATGTTGACCGCACGCATTGGAAACTCGGAACTCTGCCGCCCGGACTTTTGACTTTCTATGGGTTGACAGAGCCCTTAGATCCAGCATGGCACGTGTTGGGATTGGGGTATACGAATGTGGACCCACACGTGATAGAAAAGGGGGCAGTGTTGCATTTCAACGGAAACTCGAAGCCTTGGTTGAAGATTGGGATAGAGAAGTACAAGCCTCTTTGGGAGAAGTTTATAGATTATTCTCATCCTTTATTGCAACAATGCATTTTCCATTGATTCAGGTTACCAGAATTATCGTATTCAAGTATATGTGCTTGCACAATTTTTATGGAGCTCACTTCAGATATATAGTATAGATGTTACACCATTGTTGCAATAATAGTGTTAAAGTTTCCCTCTTACCCTTTTTCTCTCCTTTGACCCAATCCAATCTCACAAGGACATTTCAGTAACTTCAGCTCAGCCGGCCATACCTCTTCAACCGTCGTAGAAACAAACTCTCTCAAATTCAGTCTCTTTTATCTCCTCCAAGAAAACATGAACGATTCAGCTCCAGTTTTAGATCAATCATTGAAGCCAAAAGAGCCTATATCTAGCAAAGTAAGCTCAAGATTTTTGTCATCAACAACTTCTCCCGCTCCAAGTTAACTTCATCCCCGACTCACCATCAAACCAGTACTAATGATACTCGAAAGCCTCGAAGATTCAGTCTTTGGCATTCTTCATCCCCTTCACATTCATCTTCAAATATCAACAATGTAAGCACTCTTGCTGATCATCTCGGGAATGATAGGCTCGGAGATTTTCTCAAGGCGAAAAAAGGAGAGAAATCCTCTAAAGGTAGCAACTTTTTTCGGTTTCTGGGCAAAGAAGTTGCTCTGAGTTTTACAGGTTTGATAATGAGAATGAGACATCAAAATGAAAGGCGGAAGAGAATCTTTTCAATAAAAAAGGGGGAAAGAGAAAGAGAATCACAGACCGATTCTTGGAGGTTCAATGAGATATACTGAGAAGCTTGGCGGTTTTTCAGGAAATTCATCACCATCTTCGTTGCTTTTGTCGAGTGCATTGTCAGATAATGCTTTCTTTACTCCTGGAAGGTTATCAGTGGATGAAAATGCACTTTATCAGAACTCGAAACTCATGAGGAGAAAATCAGATTCTTTGATGGAAAATCCTGATTCAGAATCAGAGGCAAGTGACGGATTTTCAGCTTCTCAAATCTCAAGAAAATCCAGCATGGAAGTTTCTTCTAAGTATCTGCAAAACATTCAAACAAAAACTAGAAGAAGCACATCAGATTCATATATTCAACATCCTGTATCATCAGATGCATCTCCCAAAATGAAGAAATCAATATTAAAAAAACGCCATTAAGAGGGCGAATTCGTTTATCTGAATGGGCCTTGTCACCAGAATGATCAGTTAAAAGCAAGGAAAGGCTGATTTCTTTTTCGAGTTTAAAGCCGCCATCAAGCCCTTCAAGGGCTACTACAGGTATGGAGAAATTGTAACAACTTGTTTCCAAATGTGAAGCATCTATGAAAACATTTTATAATTGTACATAGTCCATCATTCTGATATATATGTCTTTTGTTCCCTGTCCTGCTACTTGCTCAAGCTTTTGAGTCCAGTGCCACATCTCTCAGGACCGAGTTGTTACAAATATTGAATGTGAACCAATAGTATTAGTATAAGTTAACTTCAAAATCACGATTTGTCAATAGAGTTTGAGTCGGAAAAAGAAAAGGTGAAACTTTTGAAGCTATTAATTTTGCAGAGAAGTTAGATGCATAACAACTTTGTATGATGTTTTTTTGTTCAGAATAATGTGTTGTATGCATATGATAATCTTGCAAATTTGCGACGGTCCGTGTTGCTAAAGAAATAACAGCTTCAGAAGAAAAAGCTACATATGAAGTTGGATTTCATTGTACATTCACATGTAAGTAATTGTTGTTGGAGTGTGACGTCAATAATTTGTAATTATCGCTTGAACTTAAAATCTGAGAAAAATTGTAAAGATTAAACAACTTGATTATGGACACTAATTTTCTAGTAATTTGTTTTATTGCCAGGTCTACTTAAGTCATGTTGTTCTCGTAAATTAAATGCTCGAGTTGAATATCTCATTAGCTTTATTTTATTTGGTTCAATATAAATCACTTGTAGCTCACTCACTAATGTCTTTCAAATCTATTTAGCTTGAATTCTGGTGTATCAACTTAAACTCATTATACAAATTTTATAGAGAAATTTGAATAAAAAAATACAAGGTTTGCAGTTAGAATAACCGCCCCTCTATTACCTCAAGCCAGCCAGGTCAATTATTCTTGTACAGGCCATGACCCCTTGAACCTGTCTTATAATGGCACAAGCTTTTTCGATCTCTTAGCCATAGTAAGGGGCCATGAGCTGGAACTCGTCAAGCCGACGCACACTCTAAAATTACATCTACCAAAACCTCCCTCATCCACCGTCATGGACAACAATCTTTATTCCATTTTTGCCATATATGAGTATGTTTTTTATACATAATGAAATATATTAAATTGCGAGAGAATCCAGAACAGCCAGACAGCTACACTGCATAGAGGCTATATGAAATACAGATATCCATAATGGAAACTTGTCCCAAACTATATCCAAGGCTAGTATATTAAAGTTAATTATCAGTTTTCACATCCAGGTTACCATGATGTACAGTTTCAACTCCCCTGCATCAACAGGCCACAACCACCCCTTCCTTATTTCCATTTCCAGATGTTGATGTAGTCTCAGCCACAGTTGCAAGAGCTTCTACCCCAAAATGATTAACTTCAGGCCTCTTCAGCCATGCATCTACTTGATCTTACCAAAAACACTCTCAAAAGGATCCTGAGTGATCATATCATCTAGTGTCATCATCTCAGCAACTATCCTCTCCTTCCCTTGTTGCAATCCACTTTCTAGGCATTATGGTGTCAAAGTCCATCTATCTTTTCATGTAATAAGATGTCTCAGCACTGGAAATGTCGTCCATGCATATTTGTATAGGGATGTGCAACTTTTTGACGGTTTCTTAATGAGTTCCCACCTATTATTACCCATTTGCTTATATTTTTTATTACGTATATGTAGGGAGGTTCAGAATAACATAGTTGTTCAAACTCCAAACTGTAGATGGTAATTGCACTTGTATTTTGTGTTCTCGTTATTTTCTTTGTGGGAGCTCCCTTCAATCTAAATAATCATCCTAGTGCAACAACCCTCTACAAAAGAGACCACTTTTGTAACTATTCGAATGACAAAACTTATCACCTTTGTTTAAGGACAATGACTGGCCCTTCATTTGGGAACAAATTACTGTCCTCAAAAGGAGGGATGAACAGGCATCCCCTAACCATAGAGACAAAAATCGTCTTTTTGCTTAGGGACAAATGGGTCCTATACTGGAATGATAAAAGTGGTTCCCTTTGCACGGGGATGACATTTGTCCCTATTGGCACAATAACCGTCCCAAATATGGGTTGGTGTTTTTTTTTTCGTCCACTATAGATTACGGGACGTAGGTATTTGTAACGATCAGTGAGGATGAAAAAACTGTCCCTAGAAGTATCGAGACAATTTTCGTACTTTGGAGACAGATTGAGTTGTCCCCAAAACCCAAATTTTTTGTAGTGTGTTTTGATAAGTAGAGGCCTGGATCAATAATTATTGGTTTGGTTTTGCCCTATGATTCCTGCAGAAATTAGACCGAAAAATCCCGATACTCCCATGAAATTTGTTCCATACACCTGAGTTTTGCTTTTTTCCCTAACAGTTTCGATCCTGTAATATGCATATGTTCAATGAAGTTGAGATCTCTGGACAAATTGGAGAACACATGGACCAAATCTGCAGAATTGAAAAAAATAAAAAATAGTATAAGATTTGACCCTGCTGAACCAACTTAAATATTCCTACACACATAATCAGGTAGATGAGAGTCTAGTGAGATGTCAAGGATCAGCTTTGTACACATACAAACAATGATGGAGTTTTTTATATCATGATTTTCCCTACTTTTATGCTTAGAAATTAGAATTTGCAATCAAGAACAGAATATCTGGCCACATTTGCGGTAAGTTCAAGAGAGACTAATAACTGGAAAAAAATTAGCTTTGAAAGAACCCGATCAATATGATTCACAGTTCAGCAAGAATCCTTTCAAGGGTCCTTCTCCTAATCAAAACTCATTGCACACTAAGATCAAATTTGATAGTATAGTACATAAATTGCAATGAGTATGTAATGATTCATTCAAAAGGTCAGTACATTGAAAAAAATAATTAGAGTGGCAGAAAGTAAGCAACAACAATAAGGCAGAAAGCATCTTGTGTGACAAGAGGATAATCTGAAGCCCTGAGGTTAAATATACTGATTTCTTGGATGATATACTGCTTGCAAAGTCCTCATCATTAAAAACCCTTCCTGAGTGAGAAATGGCTTTTTTTCTCATGCCCATTGCCCATGAATGGGGTTTTAGACGGCATCAAATTGCTAATTGCTGGAGGGGATAAACTGAAGCCAAATAGAGCAATCTATAGAAAGAATTTAGAACCAAATAGAAGCAAAGCGGTTCTGTAACTTCTCTTTAGCTGGTATGATTCTGTTGAGGGGAGAGAGAAACCTACAGCAAAAGATTAAAACTTGATACGTCAGAAAATGGGTCCGGTGGGTATTACTTTTTTGTCTATGGTAATAACTGGGATTCTTTAATGGGCTTTTGACTGGATAGTAAAATGGATATATGCTATGCGCCTATGGCCCTTAATCACATGTTAATAATCACATATTGAGTATCTAATCTTTTCATTTTAATACTACTAGAGTGGAATCTGTCTTATTTTGTGTAAGTTTAGATGGGATGATCAATAGTAGTTTAATATGTGATACAATTACTACTTACTACGTATAGGCTTAGTATGACTAATTACTATTTTATGCAATGGAATTCAGTTTCTCTTCCTTTGGAGTTTGATGATCTTATTTCAAAATCACAATTGGCCTCCTAATCAATTATGTTAATAATCACATATTGAGTATCTAATCTTTCCGTTTTAATACTACTAGAGTGGAATCTGTCTTATTTTGTGTAAGTTTAGATGGTATGATCAATAGTAGTTTAATATGTGATACAATTTCTGAGTTGTACCAGTAATTCTATTTTGACACCAGTTGTTTGACACTCGTTTATACTAGCAATCCCCACTATCCATCTTGTTTTCATCTTATGGTGGAGATTTAACTACCCAAGGATGAATGGTGAAGATTGTAAAATGTAAATGAATGTCAAACAAGCTGGTGTCGATATAGAATTGCCGTGCCCGTATTCCACTAATGTTTAAGTAACATGATGAATTGTTTAAAAGTCTCTACATCACCATCACGAGAAGGCTTGATATCATAATTTTGATAAACAGTAAAATCTTAGGCCTGAGAGTCAAATTCATGCCCGCATCTATATAAGTATACGCATACCAAAATTTGGCGAACCAACTATGAACTAAATTAAAACCCAAGTGATAGTCATGGTCTTTTCATCTTATAATTGTGTCACTTTCAAGTCACACAAGGAAATTGCAATATTAAGAATTCAAATTTCATTGAGAAAATAGTGATTGCTTTTGTGTTCACCAATAATATTCCTAAAGCAGATGTCAAAGGTAGGGGAATTTATACAAAGATTCGGATATTTAATATTTACTAGACATGTGTTCCAAAATACTATTAAATGATATTACTTTCTATTATTTTGATTCATTTTAAGATGCATGTCTTGCATATGTCGACATGACCACGGTTCCAGTTCTTGAACCATTGGTTCCAGTTTGTAATTTTTATGAACCTAAACCTAAACCTTATATGGGGTGGAACCATCGATTCTAGTCCAGGTACAATTCCGGTTCAAACCTTGATATAAGTTAGATATTTAATTTTAGACTATTAAGTTTTAATTAATGTTAATTTTAAACATTTGAGTGTTTTTCAAAAAAAAAAACATTTGAGTTTTTATTCATGTTAACATTAATATATGTTGCATGAAAATATAATTTTTTTGAAAAGCCTCATCGGAAAAAGATTGAGGCAGGTGAAAATTTCGGGACGACCGTCCCAACTAGGTTGATGCAGCCGCTTACCTACAAAACACCCACTCCTCTTTCTTAAATATATAAAAAAACCAATATATTTTTTGTTTTAAATCATTACAAATATCATACTTCAACATAAAGTTATTAATTTATTACTTAATTTGATTTAAAGAAAATTAAACTAATAAAAGTCAGAATTAAAAAGTCAGTCATGCATGTGGTTAACTTGGTTGAATATCGCTTTAATTAATAAATTATAATTTCAATCTTGATGAGTGGAGCCTATAAATAAGGCAGTCAATATACATGTCTTCTCAATCATAATCAAACAGTTTGTAACAATATATATCTTTTATAGTACTACTCATAATTTTACATTTTTTTGGTATATTTTTAACATACAAATAGACATGGTTACGGTTCCGGAACCGTCAGTTCTAGTTCGGAATATTTATAAACCTAAATATAAACCTTATATAAGGTGGAACAGCCGGTTCAGTTCGATTTTGACCCAATTCGATTGATCCGGTTTAGACGATTCCTGTTTAATTTGATCATGTCTATGTCTATGCATGTGGGAGATATGTATTAAACATTATATACTTTCCCAAGAAAACAAATCTAAAAGTTTGAATTTGGTCTAGTTTTTGGAAAGGATCGGCTACTGAAGTGTCAATCGTTGCAGTCAGTATGCTTACTATTAATATTAATTTAACATTTTTAGCCATAAAGTTGGGTTGACTAGACGGAGATAAGGCTGTTGCACTTGTGTATGATTTAATCCACCCAACTTTACTGGCCAAACTCAGGCTTGCTTCTTGCTCGTTGTACAGTAAAACACTACCGATATATATCTAAGAAATTTTAATCAAAATCAATATTTTAAAGAAAATTATGTGTTTAGATATAGGTAGATAATTGAGTCCACATGGTTTTGAATTGTACGAGTTTCACTCTATTTAATTTTGTCATTTTGTGGACTCTAATAAGTAATAACTTTTAAAAAACTATATAGAATTAGAGTTAGTAGAAAAAACTAGATATGTTATTGATTTTGCAAGAAAAGGTTAATGTAAAAATGTTTAACAAATAGCTCTTGAGAAAGAATATTGAAGGGTGATAAATATCCTTTTCAACTTCAGGTAATATTTGACTTATTTACAATCCTGATTGCAAAATGGATAGATAAATGTCTATGTCATTTTTTGTAATAAAAAACTTTCACTTCCACCCAATGGTTATCTCACTCTATTCTTACATTATACAATAAATGTGGAGAATCTCTCCATCCATGTTAAGAGTTAAAAACTTGACAGTTTTGTAATGTTTGACCACTAAGCGTGAATACCTATCAAATGTGTCAATTTAAGAACATATAAATGTCAGCGTTTGATGTGTTCAAATGCATGCATGGCTAGTTCATGTTTACTTATCAATTATCTCCTTAGAAATGACTACAACTTTCATGCGTGCTTACTTCCGATATCGATCATTAACTCAATAAAGATTTATAAAATTTATTTTAATAAAAGTTGAACCCGAAAAACAGAAATCCAATATAAAAAAAAAAAGAAAATAAAGCAACAAATACATAATTAATTAATTTATAAAGTTATACATAATTACTTTAATTGTAACATCCCCCTTTATAACATTGTAATTGCATTTAGATACATATGTTATATGTCATGAAATTTATTATGTGGTATAATTATATATTATATATTATATATTATTTTAAACATTAGTTTCAGTTATATAAATACGAAATAAAATATGTAAAGAGATA
>CATIWQ010603385.1:0-14701 GCA_949673415.1 Euphorbia schlechtendalii | reverse complement strand
ATATATATCCTTTATGTTCACAACAAGATTAAATTTCCCACTAAAAATCATGGCATGAAGATATTAAATCTAGTATGAAAGCTATTATGTATGATATAATAGTGGATAGTGTATTTATTTATATAGTATATTCACCTCCATGTTTACAAAATAACTCATTTCTCGGTAAAAATAGTTAATTTATCGCAGCTTTATACATAGTATAATAGTAGTATACTACCCATTTTTTACTGTATTTTCATGAATGCATTATACACGGTATAAGAGTGGTTTAATGTATTTTATATAGTTTTTTCTCCTTTTTGTTCACAACAACACTGAATTTCCCATAAAAATAATGAAACGAAGACCTTAAATTTGATGTGAAAGCTCTTATACATGGTATAAAATGGTATGATGTATATATATTTCCCCCTTTATGTTTCACTTTCTAATAAAAAAGTCATGACACTATGCATTATACTTTTTATAAGAGTGTATCACATGTTCAATGACATGTTTAACTTGAGAAAGGGCATTATACCTAGTAAAAGAGTGATATAAAACATTTGTTTCAAGTAAAGCATTTCATCGAACATGTTGCAGGCGTATATAAACAACATGGAAAGGCAAGGTAGAAAAATCACATCGATAATCTAGCCATAACCTCAAATTAAAGCATTGCAACTAGTTTTCCATTAAAGCATTAAGAATTGATATACAAAACAAACGCATAAAAAACGAACCAAAATCATAATAGGCGTTTCAGATCCAAATACCCATAAAATTACTCCTTATATATGTAACATTTATGGTCATTATTAACCATAAAAACCATCAACATTCACGGAAAATTGACAAAAAGATCTTCATAGATGGGTCTTTCTTTTTCCTGGTTCCATCCTTATACAACGCCTCCTTCTCCACATGTTAGTTATTGGTTGGTTTGGCTTTTGAAAGATCTCATTTTTTATTTTTTTTCTCTCCAACTAGAAAATAACACGTGGCATTGAGGGGGGGGGGGACAAACAAATGCAGTTTAACAAGTTTAGGTGGGTATTTGACACATTTGAAAGTTCAGGATGTCAAGAGCTTATTTTGAATAAGTTTAAGGGGGGTAATGGATGCATTAAACCTAAAACTATAAAAGACATTATATTTGTTAAGAGGTATCATAATAATATGGATCATGATAATCAAATTACAAGTAATTAGTTTAATGTTAATGATCATTCTTTGATGTTAATCTTCTTTAAATAACAAATTTGAAATGGAATAATACTCAATAACTTAATGAAAGATGCAACAATAAGGGGGTTCCTTGTCTTTGAGACCTTCTAGAATATTGAGGTTGCAAGCATCGCTACGGTGGTCGGAGGTGCATGCACAAGATAACAAACATCGCTTTGGGGGATAGCCATGTGATCAACGTAGCCACTCTGATGCCTAAGTCAGCAAAGGATTTAAGAGAGGTGACGAGTTTGTGTATTGAATTGAGTGTTAAGAATTACCTCTTAGTGGTGACCAAGGAGTCCATTTATAGGCTCCAAATGCCTCCTAAGTTGGTTAGAAGAGTGAATCATATCTAAGTAGAGTTCTTGTATAAGCAGATTCTCATCCTCTTGATGGGATGGAATTTGTCACTTATGAGAGTTCTAGCTGATGAAAGCTGTGTTTGCCATTTTTCTACTGATAATATAAAAGTTCTAAATATGAACAGGCATTGTCAGTACCACTTATCAAATAGAAAAATGATAACTGCAAGTATACAGTTACGATGTAGTTTTAAAAGATATCGATCCCACAGTGAAGGAATTTGGTTCTAAGGATCAACTAGAGTTATGGAACATAATAAAATAAAATAAGTTGAAGGGTTTGAATGGTAGATTGATAAATGGACATATGTATGAGTAGATTAGAGAAGATGAAAAGCATATAAACATTCCCTAAGAACAAGTATAGTAGAGTAAAATATGCAAATTAATCAAGAATGTTTTATGCACTAGATAACTTCAACAAACTCGATTCTAGACACCCAAATATCCTATAATTCACCACAGAGCAACACATGAAATGACTTTTCTAAATCTAGGGTAAACAAATTATGACAATTATAAAAACCTGGACAACAATAATACTATGCTTAGTACGGGTCACTCTCACATAGCCATATTTAGCAAGTTACCACTCTAAAAATGTTGGCTCACTAAATAGTGTTAAAATTACAGATCCAGTGGTTATACATAATCTTGTTAACCCCAAAACTACTCTTAAAGTCAACTTGAAAGCATATAACTTTATTAATATAAGTGACGCAATATGAAATACTCGTTATGACACATAGACATATCATAAACTTCAAATTAGAAAGTATAAGTTGAAAACAAAGTAAAATTGTAAGGTATGGAAGTGAAAGCTATAGTTGATTAAACCGTATCCACTCTTTGATGGGAGTCGTCAATTCAAGCAATTCCTGCGTCTACTTTGAATTCGGTCTCGACTCATACAGCACCTTCGCTAGGATGCTATTCTTTGTGAATATTGAATAAATGAATGTTGAAGAATAGAAACTTTTATTGTTAAGTTCTTTGCAATTACACTCATACAACAATCGCTTGAAATTGTGGAGAAATCTAGGGATCGAAACAAGAATCGAATCACTTATACATTTTCTCTCTAACACTTTGAACTTAGCGAAATCTATATAACTTTCACTCTCTATCTATCATATCATTTTCTCTCTATATCTGCACTCTACCATGCATGAAATTGGTTGATTTGAACCTTTATTTATAGAGTCTGAAAGGTTACGTTTATCTAAATGAATAGTCATGTCCATTGGTGAAGGGTTGTATCATCTTCATGTGATTGAATGTAAGATTTCATCCTTATCTTTAATGGAAAGGCACCTTTTCATGGATGCATTGTCTCCAAAAGGTGTCTTTTCATCTGATAGTTAATGGTGGTTGATCGTTCTTATCCGGTGGTTGAAAGTTGAGAAGAGTTGACCAAATCCATTACGATTTGCGCGTGACATACATGTCGTGATTGTGAATGTAAGTTGGTAACTTAATTCTTGTGAAGAATGATAAGTCATGGTCATGACTTAGCCAATCATGAGTAGGAATCATGATCATGACATGGTCATGACTTATGCTTTTCTTCATGATTCTTCTTTGAAACTTTACCGATCTTGTGACATCTTCGATCCTAAGCCAATTCCTTGCATTCTATGCATCGTTTTGAACCTTTTTCACTCTTTTTGTATAGAATTCCATCTTTGATCATTTCACTCCCAAGATTCACCTAGTTTCTGCACTTGCATAAGAAATAACTACATACCACGTGAAATCTTTTATAAGAAGTATAAAATGACTCTAAACCACATAGTTTTATTAGTAAAAATATCAAGATAATAAGTGTAATTATACACTTATCAAGCTATCTTTGGAGATAGAATCTTAGTTGAGTTCTATCTCTGAGCGAGCGAGATACTTCCACGTGGATAAGCCGGCTCAGCTTGATGTTCACCAAGGCCCATTTCTTGAGTCTTATGAGGGAGGATTAAGTATTCTCTATCTTTGGGGTGGATGTAATCGTCTTGAATGATCATCGAGTGGCAGGCACGCGCCTAGCAATATTTGACTATGCTATCGCTTAGTAAAATATCATTAGGTATGTATCAATCAAGCTTCTAAAATCCATATAGATTGGATCATCCTAATACATGGAAAAGACTTAACCCATCTTATCTCAAAAAAGGAGATAAGACTAAGCAGCTGGTTAACCGACTCGAGGTAACCGCTTGGATTCGTTTAGGAATAGAATCTAATGTAGATTGTATCACTAATGCTTTCTTTGCAAGAAAAATAATTTATCCTAATTAGGACACTCCTTGTTCAGGATTAAATCTTATTCCATTTTTTAGATAATCATTTGTTTAGGAAAGAGTCCTATTTGGAATATAAATCCCTCTCCTTATAAGTTAAGGAGTCATCTACATTATTCTAAGTTCTCAAACTCCATGCTTCCTCTCTTAAATCTGATATAAACTTAAGCATCGTAGAGGCTACACCAATCACATGGCTAGTCCCTCATAGAAAACTCTTATTTTGCAGGAACCTTCAACCGTCACAGTGAGGAGCTTGTAGAGTCAATCTTAGTTAGATAATTAGTGTGTGGATTCACTTTCATTGATTAATCTTTCATTGATGTGATGATTGTGGACTGAATTTACTTGCTTTGACGAGAACTTCCATTAATGAAAATACAACTTTCTCTATAGAATTCAACATTTAAGCTTGATAAGCCATGTCCCAATTTGGGATTGGTGGTAAGAACAACAATTCTTAGGGAGAAAACCATTAAGTGCATAGTTTTCCTCCTCCTAATACGGTTGAAATCTCTATCGTAGAAACTTTAATGGTAGGGACAAACACTGTCAATACCACCTCTTCGAAGGGATTGAATCCCCTACTTACGCTTTAGTAAAAGTACAACATGCCCCTTGAAGGTCAAGAACTACTTAGATAGTTTATCATTTACAACTATTACAACCTAGGATCACTCTTTGGAGATCTAAATAAAGTAGGAGTTTAGGTGGAAAGGCAAGACACCAAGATGTTAGAAACCTTGTAGATTGCTTTATAATATAACAATACTATATTTTTTTCAAATGAATAAAGGGAATAAGAGAAAAAAGCATAGATTACCGTGGCTAAGGACACCACAAATCAACCCAAACCCCTACCCTCATATGTATGTATGTATTGTATGTATGTATGTATGTGTGTGTATGTATATAAAGTGATACTCAAGAAGAGAATCACTTGAACAATTACAAGATAATTAAATTTTCGGATCTATGAGAAAATCTATAATCAAAAAGCTATCTTGATGCCTTTTACACTTGAATAAAAACTAGCACAGATGCAAGCTAGAAATAAACAAATCTTCAGAAGAAAGCTGCTCGTCGAATAAAAATTTGTTCCTTCTAGTCCTTAAAGACCAAGCAATAACAAACCAAAGTGAAGTTGAGAACTCGTTGAATAGAACTTCCTTGAAAAAAGAGTTTTATAATTTCTAGAAAGAGTTAGATGATGAAGGCATAGTCAAGCTAATTCTAAGCCATCTGAAAGCACTCAACCAATTGATGCGTGTATTTGAACAAAACATTATAACATGATTAAGTGTTTTTGGCTTGGGAAAAAAACAACACATTTAATCAAGTATCAAGTGAAAGTCTCACTAAAAAAGAAAGGATCATGTAGGCAATCAACCAAAAAATGGAAGCCAACCAAAGAAGCATACCTTTAGAGACAGACAAGACTCACAAACCAACATGAAGCCTAAAGTTTGAGTATACCAGTTCATGGATTAAAAGTAACCATAGAAGAAAGAGGCAATAGTGAAAATCTTGTTGGGATCAATGTCTCATCGAAGCTGATATGATTTCAGAGAGAACGTCGACAGCAACAAGGTAGCAGAAGTCATGCCATATTTAGAGATTGAAAAAGTAAAGGACAAGAATTGTTAATTCATGTGCGAAGTTGATGACATCTCTCTTGACTTGAGAGCCTTATTCCACATTTCCCAAGGGGTAGCTCAAAAGCAATAAAGTCGAATAAAAGGTTACAACCTTGGTAAATCGAGGAACTCTTCCGATTACAAAAGGAATGAAGAGCGAAGAGACTGGACCGAAGTCCAATTATCATCTTAAAGAGAAATTGAAATTCCATCTCCAATCCTTACTCGATAATTATTTACGAAAAATTTCTATTAGTTTTGATTTCGAGAGAAATAAGCAACACCATTCTTCCAAATTGGTGATAGGCGAGAAGTATTAACACTAACAAAATCAATCCAAGTAGAAAAACCATGTAGCTTAACACAATAATCAAAATATAAAAAATCTTGGCTTGTTTTCCGCAACCTCCATAACCATTTCAAGAGAAGACTGCAATTCACCAGCTTGAAATCACAAATGAGTAAACCACCAAGATTTCGGGTAAATTAATTGTATCCAAGGTCACTTTACAAAGTAAGCATGAGCTTGCATCCCCTTGCCATAAAAAGTTTCTCATCATCTTAATTAACTTCTCATACATAAAATCAGGCAACTTAAACTGTGATAACAAATAAATTGGAAGAAAAGCAATCGATAACCAACTTTATCAAAACCACTCGCCTTGCATATGATAAACAAATACCCTTCCGATTAGCTAATTTATTCTGAAATTTTACAATAAAAGGGTCCTAGTTAGTGACTACCAACCACTTTATACTAAGTGGAGCTCCAAGATGTTGAACCCAAGTTAACAATAATTCATAGTACTTAGGTTTTGGAAATAACAAATTACTTAGGATAGTGAAATTAATTAGGTACTAAGTAGATTCTTAATTAAGTAAGTTTAACTTGAGATTGTTTTAAGGAAAATAACTTAGTTTTGCAATTTCTTAATGAAGTTATGGCTTAAGGTAGGAAAATATGAGTTGCTTTATACTACATAGTTTATGCGATATATCTTAGCTTGTGTTGAGTAGTTTCTTAGTTAAAAAATGAGTAACTTGTGACACTGATGGTATATATGACACTTGTGCGTTTAACTTTTTCTGTAAAGACATAATATTATTTTGATGCTTTTCAAGTAAAATGCACTGAAAACAAGAAGGATACTTATGTGGTCCTCACCTCCAAAAGGTGTCTGTACAGAATGCTGGAATCACCTCACTAGAGTCAAAGGAAAAAAAGAATCTTTTGACATCCGTAATTTTCTAGTGTCTTCATGGCAACTGCAATGTTAGCTAAAGCAACCAGCTACAAATCTCCACGTTGCATCTCTCGTGCTTCTCTCAAACTGATTTGCTTGAAGATATTTGAGTCATTGCTGAGATAAAGATTAACGGATTAATCTCGCACCTCAACGTTCAAAATCTTTATCTTTAAACGTCCTCAAATTTTTTTCAAACAGGACGATTTAAAAGCTGTGAAGAGAAGAGACTTTGAAGATCAAGTCAAGACGAGAAGCTTACAACGGCTACTTCTAGTCTTCTACAACTATAAATAGAGCCTGGAGCATACTTTTACAACTAAGTGAATCACCTTGAAATTCTTAGAGCTAAAACTCTGCTAAAGCAATCACTGCATTCAAAATTCTAGCTCAAGCATTCCTAAAGCAAACAACCATTTCAAATAAGATTGTAGAGAGAAATCAGATATGTTTAGATATCTAGCTAAGCTAATTCATTTATAAAGAATTCAACAATTTATAAGTTGAAATCCTTTATTCTTCATTTTAATCAAATATTTTGATGAGTCAGTTTGAGAAGGGTACCCAAACTGAGTTGAATGGTGTTTAGAAAGGAAGGTACTTTATGTAATCGATCTACTCGCTATCAAAGAATTCTCTTGGGACTAGAGGTAGGCTAGGGGCTAAACTAGGATAATCTGAGGTGTTTTCTATCCTTATTTATTTATTATTTCTTTTTGCACTCATTCATCATCACTCTATTTATATTATTTGCTTGAAAACCATTCTGAGCTAAGTAAGTTTTACTCAGCATAGCGTGAAGATAAACTAAGTCAAGTCAAGCTGATTAGTTTATAGTTTTAACCTTAAACTTGCACATTGGTAATCAATTTTTAAATCTAAAAAGAACAAGTTCCCCCTCTATACAATTATTAATGGTTATGTGAACCTATAGGACCTAGTACGATGATAAAACGGTTAGAGGGGGTGAATGATTCTTTTTCGAGTTCCTTTCATAGCTCAAAGGCCAAGCTAAAATTACCTTGGAAGCTTCTTATGAGTAAATAACTATATTGTAGTTTTCCCTCAAAGAGCCTTTCTAATTTAGATGAAGAGTATGCTTACCAAGATTGATTGAACTTTAAGTGGATAATAAGGTGAGTGCAAATATAAGAGAGTTTTGAAATATGCAAACATAGATTTTTATCCTGGTTCAGCCTCTACCTGATCCAGTCCTTGGAGACTCTGTCAAAGATTTAATCTGCTATTCATTCTTCTTTTGGTGAAGAAACAAACCAATAGAATGTAGGTTCAAGTACCGTCCAATAACCAGAGCATATGTGAGCTATACCAATACAGAAGTACCTTCCTTCTTGTATCTAAGGCACAAAGCTTCCTACTTACAGATAACATTCCTCTTAAGTTTCTAAGCTCTCTCACACTAGCTTATCTATCAAGCTAGTGATTATAGTTTTTGTTTAGAAAGAGAGAAAATAGTTTCTAAACTTTGTTTCAGTGAAAAATCAATTATAAACATATGTGAAAGATTGTGTTTACTTTTGTGATTCGGAAGTGAAGAAATTTTGAATATTTGGTAGCTTGGTTGCTCTTTTTGAATTGTAATCCTTCACTAACCTTCTTCACTTGTGGAAATCATCCTTTTATAGAGGGAGAGGATGTTTCCATTGAATTTGGACTCTTACTGAAATTCTGCCTATTATCTCTATGAATATTTCCATTTGAATTCCATTTTGAGATGACAAGCCTCAACTGAATTCGCCCTATCTCTGCCAAAGAGATTCTTAGTCCCCACATTTGTATGATTGTCTACTAGGGAATTGAAGAGGATGTTTTTGTTCCTTGGTCAACAAACAAATATGTTTTTTTCCTCAGAGAGTAGCTTTTCGTGCACGGTTGCATTTAATGCTGTGTCAACTCCCATGACTTTTAGTGCTAAATGACCAAAAAGTCCCTTGACCATCTTTTGAGGTGTTCTCATCTATTGATAGAAACACTCCCTCTGAATGTTACGAGTTGAAATGCTTATTTGCTTCTGATTGTAGTTCCTTCTAAGCTATTTTGAACTTCTGAACTTAGAACCAACAAAACTCAAATTCTTTACTTAGAATCCAACAATCTCCCTCATTTTGTTGGTTCTAAGTGATCCTTAAGCATAATGAAAAGGTCTTGCTCCCTCATAATATAAAGCATATTCTGAGTTACATAAATCTTCTTCAATATCCTATTTCAATTTATGAATCCAAAGAAGATAGTACAACACATAGTTATACATAGAACAATAATAAGAAATTTTTTATTTAAGAAATATGAGTTACAAATTACAAGGGCTTCAATAGATGATAGAAAAAAAATTAATAACTAGTGTACTTGATTCTTACATAATCATAGTCTTCAAGCCTCTTTGACTCTTGATCCTAGACATTAATATCCATTGCTGTTGAATTAGATGCTGGAGCCATCCACCTTTCTCAAGTATCTTTAAAGTTATGCTTATTCTTCTCCCTCCACTCAGTACCAACAAGCTGAGCAATAATCTTGTCCTCATCAAGGGTAAGCATTGAATACTATCTTTGATAGCAGCATCATTTGCTTAAAGAGGAGAAAGAATTTACTGAATCAATCTTACGATTTTGTTGGAGATAACATGATAATACTCTCCAAGATAAGTGCGAGAGCCTTCTAGTTCTAGATCTATTGATTGTTAAGCCCATTATCTAGATGCTAGAAATAAGGCACAATCTCACTATCATGTGAGCATAAGGAATGAAGAGAGAGGCTCTCAAGCTTGGCGCTCATTACTTCAACAATTTTTAGCAAGGACTGAGATTGATCACCCTGCCTTGCAATGACTGATTCCTTAGGTTCCTCAATGGCCTTTGCTAGTCCAACAAAACTTTTAGTTAGCTTATCTGAGATATCATCAGCTTGTTCATTCTTATAGGCAAAGGTATCATCACTAACATGTTTCATAGTATTGTCAATAGATTTGATCACTTTTTCCCTGACCTCTTTCTTTGAATCTTCAATAGCCCTGAGAGTTTTTGCTCTGAAGTCAATAAAAAATTTCATTACCTCTTCAAGGTTTTCTTGAATATTCCCTTGCTGCCACAGATTGATGACATTCTGCCTTCTTAGCTCTGTGATTTCTTCCTTCAGCCCCATGGAGTACTCAATCTAGCATCATTCAATTGCTGCTCCCAATGTAGAGATAACATTAGCAATTTACCTTTGAGACTCAAGCTTATACCCAGAGATCTCATTATAGGTCATCTCAAGCCCCCTCTCACCCAGATCTAAACGCTCATTTATAGCCACCAAAGTGTCCCTTATATCGATATATTTGTCCAATCTTGTTTCCATGAGAGGTTGCAGATGTTGGATCAACTTAGAGCGGATTTGAGAAGCTAAGGGAATTTGGTTGGCCAACTGGATCAGAATATGAGCTTGTTTTGTGACCAAAGCTATACTTCTAGCGAGCTGTCTATTAAAGGGCATGACTTTGATATCCACCACTGAATCATTGAGCCTTAATGTCATGGTGAGTAGGTCATCCAAAATCTTCCCTGTATGATGGAGAGAATTGACTGGTATAGAAGTAATTACACCAGTCCCCTCAACAGATTCTCCAAATATCCATCCTCTACTATTGAGGGATTCATCTCCATCAATCTTCTAGGTGAGAGGCCTTTGAAATAAAGTTAGAGTGCTTGAGGGATCAAATGCAACCCTTATCTCAGACGAATTTAGTTCTGAATGATAGACTTGGGTTGGCTTAAACTTGGACTTAATCTCCTCAGTTCCTCAAGAATCTTAAGTTCATCATCTTCTTCTTAATTCACTTAATCAACAATCACCCTTTTTAGCTCACATTCTTTCTTCTTTCTTTTTCCTCTTCCTCCTTCTTCTTCTCCTCTTCCTTGCCCTTCTACTCTTCTTGTACCCTTTCCACCTCATTCTCTTTTTGCTCCTCAGTGATTGCTGCTCTTGGCATTTGCACAAATTTAATGACATTCACAAGTTTTTATGAATGAACCCCCCCATTCAATTACTATAGTTCATCTCATCTCATCATCCTGCAAAGCATTTAAGAACTAATCTTCCTTTGTTACATTCTCATTTAACAGAGATTGCCCAGCTTTTGACTGATCCTCCTCCTTAGTCTCCTTCTCAAGCCCCTTGATAACCTCTTTGGCAATTGAGGTAGCAATAATAAGAGGATTTTGAGATTTTGAAGATGGAGTTTCCTTGGGTGTTGCTGGCTTAAAATTGGAGTTTTGAATGGAGCCTGAAAGAGGTGAGAAGGATCAAACATTGCAGTTTATTTCTCCAGAGGAGGAGACTTGGGCTTCTCAGTAAATTCTCCAACCTTCTTTTCAACCACAAACTTAGCATGGGAGGAGGAGTATCAATGTACGCTCGGAGAGCTCCAATTTTTAAGTTAAAATCTGTTGAAACCCCCTCTATTATATCTCCACTGACTTCATCCGACTCCTTTTCATCATCAGATTTGCTCTTTTCCTTCATTTTTGTAATGAACTTCTCTAAGGTAGGAGATTTCTATATTACTTGAGCACTTCTGGGCTCAGCCTATACTACTGCTATCCTTATGGTATCTCCCTTTCTCTTATAAACCAGTGTCTCTTTCAGGCTTAAAGTCAACACCTTGATCATGTCCTCCTTCTCAGGATCATCCTCATCAATTACTGATTCCCCATTTGTTTACTGACCCTTCTTTCTCAACTTTTTTTCTTTGGAGATTTTACTTCAGCCTCCTCTTCTGATACCTTCTTCACCTCCTCTTCTTTTTCCTTCTCATCCTCACAGGGGATTTCCATATTAGGATCAAATTCTCCCCTCTTTCTCTTTGCTGTGATGATGCTAATCGTCTTTTTATCATCCTCATCCTCTTCAAAACTTAACTCAGCCATAGAACGAGGATTATATACTGGTTTGTTCATAGAGAACATAGTAGCTGACTTTTCCTTTAAAACCACCTTTGGCTTAGGTACAACTATTCCTCAGTAGTAAGTGCCTTACTTCTGGTTACTCTACTTCTCTTAGCCTTAGGAATTTCTTCCTACTTCATTGATGGCTCCCTTTTTCTCTTAGGGAATTCTTCTTTAATGAGCTTCAAAATTTCCCCCTTTCTTACCAGCCTACTCTCTTTTTCTTTTTGCTTATTCAACTTATCCTTCTTAAGAGCCTCCTCTTATCCTATTCCATATCGTAATCCACCTTTTTATACAAGGTCTCATTCACAATTCACTTCCCATAACTACTTCTTCTTCTGAATAGTTTACTTCATACGAGGGTAATATTTTACTAATCAAACCACCAAGAGTGTACTTATGGTGCAAATATGTGCTACATGATGATCATTGGCCAATTAATATACTTTACTTTCATCAAGTGGAACATAATGTATTGCTCATAGATTGACACTACATTTATGGAGTGGAGCTTGTGCAAGAGAAGATGAGCCATGAAGAATTACTAATATCTGGGCACTTGAGGCATATGAGTGATTATCTTCTCTCAGAACCAGCCTTTTGGCATATATGACATCTTGTTGTAAGTGATGGACTCGTCACTTCCTCTCCTCAAAGCCAAGCCTTCATCTTTCAAGTTTAGGAGTTTGGCAAGATACACTAGAGTGATAATAGTCTTCTTTCCTTTAACTATAGTTTTTAGTTCTTCACTTACAGTGTCTAACTCAATGTTATTATAGAATTCGACTACTAACATGGAGAAAGTTTTCTCTTTTAATTTCATCCACGTTCCCAAGCTATGTTATACAATGGTTTCTTTATATGTAGAGGATACGAGGAATGCGCTATCTCCGAGATATATTTGAGGAACTATTGTGTTGGGATTTGACCTATATCGAACAAGAGCAAAGGTCTTTTGAGGGATGTGGATGATTACATGATTAGATCTCCTAGGTGCCATTTTCAGAAAAGATGAATAGAGAGATGAGAATTTGGGGATGAGAGCTCAATGATTTTGAGATTTAGAGAGAATTTGGTAAAGTATTTTGAAGATGGATAGTTAACTTGAATTTATACTACCATTTCAAAGGGATGGGAGGGTAATTTGAGCTAAAGAAATCGTGACGGTTACAGCAATTACCGTCTAAAAACATGCGTGGGTTTCATAGGTTTAACTGATGATAGAATTTGAATAGTTTTTGCTAAGGATCTGGCAAATATTTTAGGTTTTTAATTTTGAATTTGGTACTATTCATGGGTTATGACTTCTGACTTTGCTAACCAAATATTTCTTCAAATGGACTGTGCTTTTGGATGATATTGATGATTCTTCTTCTTCTGAGGTTATAGTCTTCTTCTGAGCAATTTTCACACAGGATTGCTCATACTTATTTCTCTTATGAAGAATGCAAATTGTTCTTTGCTTAGGGGTTTTGTGAAAATATCAGCCCTTTGATCTTTAATAGATATATATATACCAACTTGACATATTTCTTCAATACATGATCCCTGATGAAGTGATGCTTAATCTTGGTGTGCTTCATCATGTTATGCTGAATGGGATTTTTGGAAAAGTCAATGGCCCTTTTATTATCACATGATATTTCAATGTATTCTAACTTGACACCATAATCTTCAAGTTGTTGCTTTATCCAAAGGACTTGAGCAACACAACTACCTGCAGCTATATATTCAACTTTGTTATGGATAATGCAATAGAAGTTTGTTTCTTTTTATACCAAGAAACAATGTTGTTTCCCAGAAAATGACATCCTCCAATAGTGCTCTTCCTTTCAAGTTGGTCTCTTCCGTAGTCTACATCAATGGATCCTCTTAAAGATAAGTCTCCATTGTTGGGGTACCATAGTCCAGCCTCTATGGTTCCTATAAGATATCTCAGAATCCTTTTAACTACACTGAGATGAGATTCTTTGATATCACTCTGATATCTTGCACAGTAGCACTTATCATAGTGAATATCTAGCTTACTTAGTGTTAGATACAAAAGGGATTAAATCATTCCTCTGAAGAGCTTTTGATCAACTTTCTTTCATTATGGATCCTTGTTGAGAATTGTATATTAATGCCATAGGGTTTGGCATCTCCTTTCCTTCTTCCATTCCAAATTTCTTCAAAATCTCCTTGGTATATTTTGACTGGTTGATGAATATACCATTTAAACTTTGCTTGAATTGGAATTTTAGGTAGAAATTAAATTCCTCCATCATGGACATCTCAAATTCATTCTTCATTTGAGAACTAAATTCCTTGTAGAGGTTGTCATCAATGACTTCAAATATGATGTCATTAACATATATTTATACCAAAAGAATATCCTTATTTCTTCTTTTGATGAACAAGGTTGTATCTATCTTTCCTGTGATGTAGCCTTTTGAGATGAGGAAGCTTGTTAATCTTTCATACCAAGCTCTGGATGCTTGTTTGAGATCATATAGAGCTAACTTTCTTCAGCTTGAACACATGGAAAAGATGTTTTGCATCTTCAAATCCAGGAGGCTATCTCACATACACTTCCTCTGAGATAACTCCATTGAGAAATTCACTCTTGACATCCATTTGATATAGCTTGAAGCACATATGAGATGTGAAGGCATAAAGGATTCTTATGGCTTCAAGTCTAGCTACTGAAGCAAAGTTTTCATCATAATCAATTCTTTCTTGTTGATTATATCTTAAGAGCAACAAGCCTTGCCTTGTTTCTTACTATATTTCCTTCTTCATCAAGCTTACTTTTGAAGACCCACTTGGTTCCAATGATGGATTCTTAGGTGTAGGAACTAAGGGGGTGTTTCTCAAAACTTTTCCTTTTTAACTTTTAACTTAAAAGTGTCTTTTAAGGAGATTTTAACTTATAAGACAGACAGTGAAGTGTTTCTGATAACTTTTTTTTAACTTAAAAGTTAAAAATAAGACAAAAGTTAAAAGTAAGTCAGACTTACTTCT
>CATIWQ010603222.1:0-26814 GCA_949673415.1 Euphorbia schlechtendalii | reverse complement strand
CCTCGCGAGAATTCCCGCGAGGGTGGCCTGTCCCCCTCGCGGGGAGCCCCGCGAGGGTGGCCTAGCACCCTCGCAGGGAGCCCCGCAAGGGTGGCCTAGCCCCCTCGCGGGAATGCCCGCGAGGGTGGCCTAGCACCCTCGCGGGGAGCCCCGCGAGGATGGGCTTGCACCCTCGCGGGGAGCCCCGTGAGGGTGGTCTAGCACCCTCGCGGGGAGCCCCGCGCGGGAATTCCCGCGAGGGTGGCCTAGCACCCTCGCGGGGAGGCTCACAAGGGTTGCTAAATACCTTCGCGGGAATACCCGCGAGGGCTGCCTCGCGCAGCTTTGCGCGAGACTGTCTCGCGCGGGCTGCCTTGTGCAGCCTCGCGCGAGGCTCTCCCGTCCCCCTTTTATATATATATATATATATTTTTTATTTAGTTAAATAATTTAAAACGTCCGAGGAGGATTCCCATATGAAGATCGTCGGATGGTTGAAAATTGTGTGATTCGAGGATAAATTTCCTGAAAAGCCGTCATCATTGAATGCGCGAGCTGGTACAAAATCCCGTGCTCACAACGTTAATGTTCAATTACTATCTTCATCATAATCATTCCAGGTATGTAAATAGTGAATATTTATTACTTATATTTTATATGTTTGTTTTTCTTAGTTTTACTAGGTACTAAGTTTAAAAATTGAAGAAATAGAAGGATTAAAGAAGGTCGCTATTGCGACTATAGATCGCGCTCATGAAGTTATGTAGCAAAACCTTCAATTCCTATTTTGAAAGATATCACAATCGCAACATGCCTTCACGATTGTGACACGGGAAAAATATGACCATTGCAGATTAACATGCGATAGATGGTTGAAACCGCCATTAACAACTAGTTTGAAGAGAAAATGGATATTTTGACTATTTTGACAAATTAGAGACCTATTAGAACTCAATATAAATGTCTAGGTTGAACCCATAACCCATAACCTTCCTAAAAGTCTTTCTCAAGTTCTGATTCTTTCACAAACATCTCTATTCTTCTACGATTCACAACCTTTTCAAATTTTACTTCAAACACAATCATGCCTCGTGTTAAGCAACCCACTAACCAAACAAGAGAACTCCCAAATCTTCAAGAAGAGTACGGTTGTCCTTTTCTTATCTGGACATGTAAGGAAGGGAAAAGATTTCAAGTTCTAATCAAATAGGAGATAATCAACATGATCTTTCTTGATTTGATTTTCTTAGACATTGGGCCTCCATGAGCATATGGGGATGTATATCTCTGATCTTGGGTTAAGCAAATTTGTGGGGATGCGATTTCCACATAATCGCGAGTGGATTTTTGAATGTCTTGTAACATTCGACTATGTAGACAATAAGAAGAGGGCTATTCAATTTCGCAACCGAGGAAAACAATATACAGTTACAAGAAATATGATGAATACATGGTTTGGTTTTGAAATTGAAAATCCATCAAGTATGATGGATTCATTTCAAGCAAATCGAGTTTGGGTAGATTTGATGCGTAAGTGAGTTTTCGATCCTAAAAATTCCCCAAATAAGTTGATTAAGTACGAATGTATTCTCCTACTCCACAAATACCTCACTACATCGGTATTTTGTTTGGTGGAGAAGATGAAGGTCAAAAAGAGGGATTTTTTTGTTCTATCATGTGCGATGAAGAAGCAAAAAGCGGAGTTCATGGATATCATATGGGACATGATGAAGAAAAATTCAGCAAGCATGAGGAACAAGATTGGGGCGGCCGAAATTATAACAGCCATTATGATCGGAGTGCGAAGAGAACTTCCCTATGATCAACAACTGGGTGAGTATTTTCGATTTATGGATGGGAATCACTTGAAAAATATAAGACTTCTATAAGAGAACGATGGTATCTTTTCTTTCTACTCCTACTCTAACCTCACAAAGAAACTAATCTCAACTCATGAGGACACTTCCACTGGCCTTGCCAATCCAATTGCTAAACATCATCCAAGAAAAGCTCTGATAAATGAAGAGGAAGATGAAGATGAAGAAGAAGCACCAGATGATTGGAAGGCGGATATGCGGCAAAAGCTAGACAATTTCCAAGCGGAACATGGAGTAATGAAGAAAGACATGAAAATTCTAAAGAAGAGTAATAAGTTTATGCTTCAAAAATTACTATCATTCTTAGGAAATAAAATTATCAATTTACTCCTAGTCCCCCGGATTCTCCTTCATAATAAACAGATTTACTCTTTTCTTTTCTTTTTCAATTTTAGACTAGTTATTTGTTTTTCATTTTTCTTTTTCGTTTCTAGTTAAGTCTCTCACAATGAGGACATTGTGTTCTCTAGTGTGGAGGGGCACTTGTATTATAAATTCCAAAAATCCAAAAAAATAAAATAAAATTAAAAAATTGAAGAATGAAAAATTTTCTTGATTTTGTTTTGTTTATACCTTATCCATACCTATGGTATACTAACATATGTTCCAAGGTTATTGTAAGTGTTAGGTATTACAAGTTCGATGTCGGTGCAATATTTTGAACACAAAAATTTTTATTTCGAGTATGAGCGCACGTTGAGAGTGTGAGCGCTTTAGTAGATTGGCACAACATTTTGTATTTGGCAAGGATGAGTGCTGAGTAACATTCAATAGAAACATTCCAAGTAAGTTTCGATATATATTTCAATGCAACATTAATTAGTATAAGTTATATAGTTTTAGTTTAATGCTACTGATAAGTTTTAAGTGGAGTAATATCTAGTAGTGTTCTTACTATGAGTTTTATATGCTATTCTTGAATACGTCCTATAAGTATTGAGTGTGTCTAATGTGTAGGGAAACTACAGCCTTAATACATTGAAAGTGATCAATAAAGGATGAGGGTATTAAGAGAAAATAATCAAAAGAAAGAGAGGATAACAAATGAGTTATGCAAAAGGTGAGGAATGGTACGGAGAAAAAAGAAAAATCGCATAGCACGAAAAATGGGTACAAAGTACAAATCTGTTCTTAAAAAACATATGCTTAAAAAATGAGAGAAAGTGGAATGGAGCATAAAACACAACCACTAAAAAAGGGGATAGTGGTATGGAGCATAAAATGCAACCACTAAAGAGTGTTTAGCATCATAGGTTGCCTAAAAATGCCTTGAGATCAATCTTTTCAAAGTTTTCTCCCTTTGTCCTTTATACTTTAAACTATACTTGAGAGAAGGAAATAGTTCGAGCGAGTATATAACGCTTATATGAAGACGCAATTCAGTTGGCCCTCCA
Source organism: Euphorbia schlechtendalii (assembly GCA_949673415.1). Lineage (NCBI taxonomy): Eukaryota > Viridiplantae > Streptophyta > Magnoliopsida > Malpighiales > Euphorbiaceae > Euphorbia > Euphorbia schlechtendalii. The sequence goes on along the minus strand of CATIWQ010603222.1, from coordinate 23,564 downwards.
TTAAGAGCAAAGGTATGCAACTAGACTATATAAATTGCCCATTAATAATATGTGGAAAATTTCGAATACTTTACTTAAACCTTATGCAACGTGGGAATGTGGTAATCACTACAATAGTCTTTTGCTAAATGAGGTACGAACTTGAATTACTATTTTATACACTTATGTTGTATTTACCTTGAGGATGAAGAAAAAGTTAAGTGTGCGGGTGTGATAAGTGTATAATTACACTTATTATCTCGATATTTTTACTCATAAAATGATGTGGTTTAGAGTCATTTTATACTTCATATAAAAGATATCACTTGGTATGCAGTTGTTTTTTATTCAAGTGCAGAAACTAGGTGAATCTTAGAAGTGAAATGATTAAAGATAGAATTTTATGCAAAAAGAGTGAAAAAGGTGCAAAAAGATGTGTGGAATTCAAGGAATTGACTTAGGATCGAAGTTGCCAAAGATCGGTAAAGTTGCAAAGAAGAATCACGAAGAAAAGCATAAGTCACAACCATGTCACGATAGTGATTCCTACTCGTGATTGGCCAAATCATGCACGTGACTATCTATCACGAGTCTGACTTATCATTCTTCACAAATAGTCAGTTACCAACTTTCATTCACGATCGTGACATGTATGTCACTCTCAAGAATCGTAACAGATTTGATAAACTCTTCTCATCTTCCAATCGTCGGATAAGAATGATCAACCGCCATCAACTGCCATCAACTATCAGATGAAGAGACACCTTTTGGAGACAATGTAATCATGAAATGGTGCCTATCCATTGAAGATAAGGATGAAATCTTGCATCCAATCACATTAAAGATGATGCAACCCTTCACCAATGGACATGACTATTCGTTTGGATAAATGCAACCTTTCACACTCTATAAATAGAGGTTCAAATCAACCAATTTTTGGGAATGATGGTGCATAGCAGAATGATAGAAACCTATAATAGATAGAGAGTGAAAGTTATTTTAGATTTCACTAAGTACAAAGTGTTAGAGAGAAAATTGTACAAGTGATTCGATTCTTTTTTCAATCAGTAGATTTCTCCACAAATTCAAGCGATTGTTGTATGAGTGTAATTGCAAAGCACTTAATAATAAAATTTTATGTTCTTCAACATTCATTTATTCAATATTCACAACGAATAGCATCGTAACGGAGGTTTTGTACGAGTGGAGACTGAATTCAAAGTAGACACAGGAATTACGGGAAATGATGACTCCCATTAAAGAGTGGATACGGTTTGATCAACTTTAGCTTTCACTTGCATTCCTTACAACTTTACTTTGTTTTCCACTTATACTTTCTAATTTGAAGTTTATGATATGTCTATGTGTCATAAAGAGTATGTTGACTTGGATCACTTATATTAATGAAGTTTTATGCTTTCAAGTTGACTTTAAAGTAGTTTGGGGGTTAACAAGATTGTGTATAATCACTGGATCTATGATTATAATGCTGTTTAGTTGGCAAACATTTTTGGAGTGGTAACTTGCTAAATATGGCTATGTGAGAGCGACCCGTACTAAGCAAAGTATTATTGTTGTCTAGGTTTTTATAAGAGTCATAATTCGTTTACCCTAGATTTGGAAAAGTCATTTAATATGTTGCTTTGGGGTGAATTATAGGATATTTGGGCATTTAGAAGCGAGTTTGTTGAAGTTATCTAGTGCATAAAATAGTCTTGATTATTTTGCATATTTTACTCTACTATACTTGTTCTTAGGGAATATCTATATGCTTTTCATCTTCTTTAATCTATTCATGCATCTGTCCATTCATCAATCTACCATTCAAAACCTTTAACTTATTTTATTTTCTTTTATTCTGTAACTCTAGTTGATCCTTAGAAACGAATTCCTTCCCTGTGGGATTAATATCTTTTAAAACTACATCGCAACTGTATACTTGTAGTTATTATCATTTTTCTATTTGATAAGCGATACTGATAACACATGTTCATATTTAGAACTTTTATATTATCAGTGGAAAAGAGGCGAACAGCGTAGTGGCCTTGTTTTAGTTTTTAACAATTGTTATTATATTCTTGCTATCACTAAGAATATTATTTATGTTGCACTTTTAGCAATAGAGGGATTTGAAATTTTATTTTCTAATAATAAATGTCAAATTCAATGTGATAATGTTCTTTATGCTTATGGAATATCTATGGATGGCATTTACAATCTGGATACTAAAACCGAAATTCTAAATATGAACATTGTTAAGAAATCAAGACTAGATAATGAGAAATCCCCATGTTTATGGCATTGTCGTCTAGGCTACATAAATGAGACTAGCTTAACTAAGTTACACAAATGTTGAGACTTAGGCCTAATGGAATGGATATCCTATGGTGCATGCGAACCTTGTTTAAAAGAGAAGATGACTAAGAAACCTTTCATAGTAACGGGTCAACGTGCAACTGGTACTTTAGAAATGATACATTTTGATGTATGTGGTCCAATGAGTGTTAAGACACATGAGGGTTTCATCTACTTTATAACCTTCATTGATGATTACTAGCGATACAGTTGTTTTTACCTTATGAGGTACAAGTCTGGAAGTTTTGATAGATTCAAAGAATTTAAAACTGAAGTAGAGAAACATCTTGGGAAAAGTATCAAGATCCTTCGATCTGATCAAGGTGGTGAATACTTAAGCCAAGAGTTTCTGGATTACCTAAGGGATAATAGTATTTTATCCTAGTGGACACCTCCTTCTACACCCCAACACAATGGAATGTTAGAAAGGAGGAATTGAACCCTACTCGACATGGTTCGGTCCATGATGATTCAGGAAGAACTCAACAGATCCTTTTGGGGCTATACTTAAGAGCATAGTTTATATTCTAAATAGAGTGCCCTCTAAATCAGTTGATCAAATTCCATACGAGTTATGGTATGGTAAGAAACCCGCACTTTCTCACCTGAGAGTTTGGGGATGTCCTACTTACATAAAAAGGACGAGTTCAAATAAGTTGGACACTAAGTCTGATAGGTGTCTATTTGTAGGTTACCCTAAGGAGACTATAGGGTATACCTTCTTTGATACCAATGAACAAAAGTCCTTGTTTCCAAAAATTCTCAATTCCTCGAAAAGGAGCATATACCTACGAAAGCTAGTGGGAGCAATCTTGAGATGAGTACTTAAAAAGATCAAACAAACAATCAGTGTAAGCATGTTACATGAGAGAGTGTAAGCATGGATCAGCCTATTATAACACCGACATTGAGTAAATCAGGCCGCACTCTAATCTCTCTCGAGAAATACGAGTTTTTCATCTCTGATGATAAACATCTCTTCCTTATGGAGGATCATGAGCCAAGGACATACAAGGAGGCAATGAAGGCTCTAAATCTAATATTTTGCTTTCTGTTATGAGGTCAGAGATGAATTCCATGTACAAAAATCAAGTCTAGAGCTTGATTGATGCTCAAATTGGGCTTAAGCCCATAGGATGAAAGTGGGTTTTCAAGAAGAAAACTGACATGGATGGTAACATAGTTACCTATAAAGCAAGGCTAGTTGTAAAAGGGTATAGTAAAAAAGAAGGCATTGACTATGATGAAACCTTTTCACCGGTGGTCATTCTAAAATCAATCAGGATACTCCTTGCCATCGTCGCTCATTACAATTATGAGATTTAACAGATGGATATGAAAACAACATTCATTAATATGAATCTAGATAGGGATGTGTATATGGAACAACCCGATGGTTTTACATCCAAAGATGTCTCAAAGGTATGCAAGTTGCAGAAGTCCATTTATGGACTAACCAAGCATTGAGAAGTTGGAATATTAGGTTTGAAGAGACAATATGAGAAAACGATTTTGTGTCAATTTCTAATGAGCTCTGTGTATATAAGAAGGCTAGTGGGAGTGCAATTGTTTTCCTTGTATTATATGTTGATGACATATTATTGATAGGAAACAATATTCCTTTTCTTCAGACAGTTAATTCATGGTTGTCAAAGAAGTTCTCCATCAAAGACCTTGGTGAAGTAGCCTTTATACTTGGTATAAAGATTTACCATAAAGGCTACTAGGTCTTTCACAAAGTATATCCATAGACAAGGTTTTGGCTAGGTTTAACCTTGAGTAGTCAAGAAAGGGTTATCTCCCAATGTCTCACTATATTAACCTTTGTAAATTTGAGTGTCCGAGAACACAAGGGGAGAGATAGCGCAAGAATGGAATACCCTATGCCTCAATGATAGGATCCATCATGTATGATATGGTATGCACTCGGCCTAACGTGTTACATGCGTTGAGAGTCACGAGCAGATTTCAATCTGACCATGGTGAGAAACACTGGATGGCCTTTAAAACTATATTTAATTACTTACGTAGGACTAAGGATATGTTTTTAGTATATGGAGAAGGTGATCTCACATTGAAGGATCCACCGACCCGAGTTTTCAGTTTGACAGGGATGATTATAAGTCCCATTCAGGTTATGTGTTATGTTAAACGGAGGGGTAGTTGTTTAAAAAAGTTTCAAATAGGACACGACTGCCGATTCAACCATAAAATTTGAGTATTTAGCTACTTCCGAAGCACCTAAGCAAGCTATCTGGCTTAAGGGATTTATTGATGATCTCGATGTGTTTTCCAGCATTGTAAATCCAATAGCGGTCTATTACGATAACAATGGGGCTATTGCTCAAGCAAAGGAACCACGGTCTCATCACAAAAACAAACATGTACTCATAAAGTTCTATCTCATTCTGGAGATGCTAGCCAGAAAAGATATAAATTTAGAATGCAACCTGATGGATTAGAATCTAGCGGATGGGCTAACTAAGCCATTGACTCAAGTTAAACATGACCAGCATGTCAACGAGTATGGCATGAGGCAAATGGGTAATTGGCTCTAGTGCAAGTGGGAGATTGTTAGATATTATGTATGCCCAGAGGCAATCAGGGGGATATATCTTTATTAGCTATAATGTACAAACGATTTTGAATTATTATTAATAATAAGGCATCTTTGTTTCTTATTAATGCTTTCTATTTATCTATGTATCTCGCTGGTATGATATATGTATAATATTAAATATGTATATGAGCATCGATGAGACAAAGTCCATGACTAATTCATAGTGTAAAAGTGCAAGAACAAAGTGGGAGTTATGTGGTGTGAGAACTGCACATACGTGTCACTATGAATAGTATAAATATCTTTCATTGAGACTGGACATCAATGGAACAGACAAACTAGCATGTGTAGGCTTACTCCTTGGATTAGATCTAAGCAGCCGATCTCATGAGCTAAAGGTGGTATCTTGAGTTAACACATGAATGTATTCAGGTAATACATTGGAGATCGCTATAAGACAGACACATAGAAATAATTATATCCATGTGTTGGTGTCATGTTTTATTGCAGTAGCAGTATAAGTATCCTCAGACCTTAGATACTGGTTACCTTGTGTAGGAGTTACTATACTTTTGGTCTTACTTATTCATACATTAGCGATCAAGACGATACGCGTGATTAATGGTATAGTGATGATCACATGTTGGTAAGTTGAGTAGTCAAGATGGGATCCATTGCTCTTGATATTGTGATATAATGGGAGATATACCTTAGGGCCCCTTGTTGAAGTGACACACTCATAAACCTCTGATCATAGTACAAGATTGATAAATTGGGTTTCTAGTCAATCTTGACAAAATGGGTTTCTAGTCTAATTCCAGGATAGCTACAACTATTACATGAACTAACAATTAATCAGAGCATAATAAATTGGATGGTACTTAACCTGATGGAAGGAGTGTATTTTATTGGTTACTACTTCAGAGCCGGATCAAGTCACAAGCACATAACATTCCAAGTATCGGGGGATTATATGCCTTTGCTAGAAAGTCCATTTGATCATCTAGAGCTATCGGGTTCAATATCGATCCTAAACACTGAGCCTAAAGGTTCCTGGATGGGAAGCCATGTTTAGGTTAAACTCTAGCAGCTCAATACTTTGGGATCTTATGAGGTCACACACTTTGGGTCTTTATCAGACTAAGTAAAGAATTGATAACTGGTCTATGCCGAAAATACAAGTTATCAAATTTGTTAGAAGAATTATTAATTGGTTGACCAAATTAATAATTAAAAGGAATAAAGAGGAAACAGGGAAAAATTACACAGAGCGAAGAGGGCCCCAAACAAACACAGGTTTTTCGAAGTGGGGCCTGTACAGCTGCCCTGCGAGCTAAAAAGCTCGAGAGCTGCTAATGCGAGTCAAGCCCGCATGCTAGCGGGCTGCAAGCCTGCAAGCACTACATAGGAAGTGCTTGCACAATTCGCAAGCTTGGGCCTATGTTTGCAAGGTTTCGACACTAATAACTCCTAGGATTTTTTATTTAATAATGAAGCCAAAATGGAGAAGTGATAGACTCCACTTATAACTCTACATGGGATGTGATAAACCTATCCCATGTATAGCGGGTCATCCGCGCGGGTATAAGGACCTGCGGTTCAAGGTAAGCCCTAACTGGCTAACCTTGTGCCTCAAGCTGCGGCTTGCGAGCCTTCCAGCAAGCCCAGCCTATGGCTTTGCCCATAGCCTATGTTGCACGTACAGGCCGTGCAAGCGCTGCCTTGCGATAGCGCTTGCAGCCTACAGCCCGCAGCTCATGCGGGTACTCGCAATGGAAAAAATCCCTTGCTCTCTTCATGCAACCTTTTTCCCTATCTTCTCATAATTCCTTTTAATTATTAATTCGATTCAACCAATTAATAATTCTTCTCACTGATTTCATAACTTGTAGTTTTGGTACAGACCTAGACCATAGGTTCTTTACATAACCAGATAAAGACCCAAAGTGTGTGACCTCATACGATACCAAATTATAGAGTTGCTAGAGGTTAAACCAAACTTTGCTTCCCATCAGGGAACCTTTAAGCTTAGTGTTCCAGACTGATATGGAACCCGATAGCTCTAGACGATCAAATGGGCTTTCTAGCAAAGGCATATCACATGCCTGTGACTTGAGCCAGTTCTGCAATAATAACCAATACAATACACTCCTTTCATCAAGTTAAGTACCATCTTGTTTATTGAGCTCAGATTACGTGTTAGCTCATGTAATAGCCATAGCTATCCTGGAACTAGACTTGTTCATGAAGAACTCCACTCAACCATTATGTATCTTGATTGACTAGAAACCCATTCTATTAATCTTATACTCTTATTAAAGGTTTATGAGTGTGTCACTTCAACAAGGGTCCCTAAGGTACATCTCCCATTATATTGCTAAATCATGAGCGATGGATCCCATCTTGACTACTCAAAATTACCAACACGTGATCATCGCTATACTTGTAATCACCCTATCATCCTGTCACCAGGGTATGAATAAGTATAACCCAAAGTATATATACTCCTACATAAGGTAATCAGCATCTCAGGTTTGAGGATACTTGTACTGCTACTGTAATAAGGCATGATAATAACACATGGATATAGTAATTTCCGAGTGTCTATCTTATAGTGATCTCTAATGTATTACCTGAATACGTTCATGTGTTAACTCAAGGTACCACCTTCAGCTCGTGAGATTGGCTACTTGGATCTAATCCAAGGAGTAAGCCTACACATGCTAGTCTGTCCATTCCCTTGATGTCCAGTCTCAATCAAACTATGGTTAGGGATATTTAGACTATTCCTAGTAACATGTATGTTCAGTTCTCACACCACATAGCTCCCACTATGTCCACACACTTTTACGCTAAGAAATAATCATGAACTTTATCTCATCAATGCGCATATACATATTAAATATCTATGATACCAGCGAGATACAATAATAAATAGAAAGCACTAATAAGAAACAAAGATGCCTTAATTATTATTAATAATAATAATTTTAAACTATTTGTACATTATAATTAATAAAGACATATCGCCCTAATTGCTTCTAGGGCATACATCATGTCTAACAATCTCCCACTTGCACTAGAGCCAATTGCCCATATGCCTTATGCCATACTCGTTAACATGCTTATCATGTTTAACTTGAGTCAATGGTTTAGTTAACCCATCTGCTAGATTCTTATCCGTTGGGACGTATTCTAAGCTTATATCCTTTTTTGCAACTATCTCCTGAATGAGATGGAATTTTTCTAGTACATGTCTCTTTCTTTGGTGAGACCTTAGTTCCTTTGCATGAGCAATAGCCCCATTGTTACCGCAATAGACCGCTATTGGATTTACAATGCTGGAAACCACACCAAGATCACTAATAAATCCCTTAAGCCATATGGGTTGCTTAGCCGCTTCTGAAGCAGCAATATACTCAAATTCTGTGGTTGAATCGGCAATCGTATCATGTTTGAAACTCTTCCAAACAACTACCCCTCAGTTTAACATAAACATATAACCTGACTAGGATTTATAATCATCCCTGTCGGACTAGAAAACTAGCGTCTATATATCTCTCTAAAGTGAGATCACCTTCTCCATACACTAAATACATATCCTTAGCCCTCCTTAAGTACTTGAGATAGTTTTAACAACCATCTAGTGCTTCTCACCTAGGTCAGATTGAAATATACTCATGACGCTCAATGCATGATAGACGTCACATCGAATGCATACCATAGCATACATGATGGACCCTACCGCTAAGGCATAGGGTATTCCATTCATGCACAGTCTCTCCTCTTGTGTTCTTGAAAACTCAGATTTAGAAAGGTTAGTCCCATGAGACATTGGGAGATAACCTTTCTTGACATCTTAAGGTTAAATCTTACCAGAACCTTGTCTATGTATGTACTTTGTGAAAGACCTAGCAGCCTTTTGGATCTATCTCGGTAAATCTTAATACCAAGTATAAAAGCTGCTTCTCTAAGGTCTTTCATGGAGAACTTTTTTAACAACCATGTCTTAATTGTCTGAAGAAAAGGAACATCATCTCCTATTAATAATATGTCATTGACATATAATACAAGGAAAATAATTGCACTCCCAATAGCCTTCTTATATACACAGGGCTCATTAGCGTTTGATACAAAACTGATTTCTTGGATTGTCTCGTTGAACCTAATATTCCAACTCCTCGATGCTTGCTTAAGTCCATCAATGGACTTCTACAACTTGCACACCTTAGAGCCATCCTCAGATGTGAAACCCTCAGGTTGTGCTATATACACATCCTTGTTCAGATTCCCATTAAGTAATGTTGTCTTCACATCCATCTGCCAAATCCCATAATCGTAATGAGCAGCGATGTCAAGGAGTATCCTAATAGACTTCAGCATAGCCATAGGTGAAAAGGTCTCATCATAGTCAATGCCTTCTTTTTACTATACCCTTTTACAACTAGCCTTGCTTTATAGGTAACTATGTTACTGTCTATATCGATTTATTCTTCAAAACCCACTTGCATCCTATGGGCTTAATCCCACTTGGAGCATCAATTAAGCTCCAAACTTGATTTTCATACATGAATTCTATCTTTGATCTCATGGCTGAAAGCCATTTATCAGATTCTGATCTTTCAATTGCTTCCTTCTAAGTCAGAGGCTCATAATCTTCTATAAGGAAGAGATGATTATCATCAATTATGAGAATCCTATATCGCTCGAAAGCGATTTGAGCCAGACCTGACCTACACAATGTCGGTGTTATAATAGGCTGTTCCATGCTTACAATATCTTGTGTAACAGAGGTAGGTATAATTAGTTGACTATCTATTTGATCTTCTTGAGAGCCTAACTCAAGATTGCTCCCACTAGCTTTCACAAATTTTATGCTCCTTCTCGAGGAATTGAGCATTTATGGAAACAAGGACTTTTTGTTCCTTGTGATCATAAAGGTATACCCTATAGTCTCCTTAGGGTAACCTATAAATAGACATATATCTGACTTAGCACCCAGCTTATCTGAACTTGTCCTCTTTACATATGCAGGACATCCCCAAACTCTCAGGTGAGAAATAACAGGTTTCTTACCATACCATAACTCATATGGATTGATCAATTGATTTTGAGGGCACTCTATTTAGAATATAAACTACGCTCTTAATTGTATAACCCCAAAAGGATCTGCTAAGTGTTGCTTGGCTCATCATTGACCGAATCATATGGAGTAGGGATGGATTTCTCCTTTCTGACATTCCATTATGTTGGGGTGTATAAGGAGCTATCCACTGAGATAAAATACCATTATCCCTTAGATAATCCTCAAACTCCCGGCTTAAGTATTCACCACCTCGATCAGATCAATTGGTCTTGATACTTTTCCCAAGCTATTTCTCTACTTCAATTTTGAATTCTTTGTATCTATCAAAACTTTTAGACTTATACCTCATAAGGTACAAATAACCATATCATGAGTAATTATCAATAAAGGTTATGAATTAGATGAAACACTCATGTGTCTTAACAATCATTGGACCACATATATCAAAATTTATTATTTCCAAAGTACTAGTAGCACGCTGACCCTTTCCATTAAAATATTTCTTAGTTATCTTCCCTTTTAAACAAGTTTTGCACGCATCATATGATTCCCATTCCATTGGGCCTAAGTCTCCACATTTGTGTAACTTAGTTAAACGAGTCTCGTTTATGTGGCCTAGATGATAATGCCATAAGTATGAGGACTTCTTATTATCTAATATCAATTTCTTAACAATGTTCATATTTAGAATTTCAATTTTAGTATCTAGAACGTATATTCCATCCACAGATATTCCATAAGCATAAAGAATATTATCACGGTGAATTTGACATTTATTATTAGAAAATAAAATTTCAAATCCTTCTGTTACTAAATGTGCAACTGAAATAATATTCTTATTGACAAAAAGAATATAATAGCAATTGTTTAAAACTAAAACCATGCCACTAGGCAAATGAAGGCTGTCCCTATAGTTGTTGCAACAACCCATGCTCCCTTTCCAACTCTTAGGTTCATTTCTCTCTTTGCAAGCCTCCTACTATTCCGCAATCCTTTCATAGAAGTACAGATTTGAGTACCATAACCAGTATCTAATACCCAATTAGACTCATAGGAAACAGTAGAGAAACTCTCTATCATGAACATACCTGAAGTAGATGTCTGACTTGGCTTCTTCTTTACTTGTTTGGAAAATAAAGCTTTGCAATCATGTTTCCAATGTCTGTGCCTTCCGCACACAAAACATAATCCTTTGGGTTTCCCCTTTTCAATAACCACATTTTTTACTTTCCTACTGATGGGTTTTAAACCTTTACCTTTAATGCAAGATTTACTTGCCAAGGTACTTGTTCTTCTAACCACCAAACCTTCCTCAAAACTTCTAAGTTTCTTGATAAACTTTGATGTCTTGTTGGTCCTTTTGACATAAGATAATATTTCACAAAAGGTGAATATTTATCAAATAGGTTTCCTATCATAAGCTATATGTCATGCTTGGAATCTGTATCAATTCCTATTTGAGCTAATCTTCTTGAATATTGTAAGTATTCTATGCATCGCTTAGTGGCCAAGATCCCATCATCTCTCCAAGAGTTATAAAGGAACTTCAGAATTTCATTCCACTCAACTCTCATGCTTGCATGAAGTCCTTTAAGATGAATAAGCATGGATTTTAAATCCATACCTTCATGTTGTCTCTTAAGCTTCAAGCTTATGGTTTCTAGCATCACAAGTGATACAACAAAAGCATCTCCCTTGTGCCTACTTCTTTTTCTTGGATAGAAGCATCAGCATCAGGATTGACAGGTTCTAGATTGTCTAGGACATAATCCATGTGTCTTTTCTCAAGTTCTTCTCTAAGAACTTTGAACCAATCATCAAAACTGATCCCTGTCAATTTGGTGTTAAGTATCAGGCGAAGGTTTATGTTTGGATTCATTGTTCAAATTATATATAAGATAGAACTTGTTTAGACATTATTATATGTACATGCATTTAATATAAGGTCTTTCATTAAACACATAATTCCTACTATTTTTCTTGACATTTAAATAACCATTTCTATTCAAATTCAAGAAATTTGGTCGAACAAATTTTCCTTAGTAGGCAGCATCCATAGCCACTCATCATGACCCCTACAAGATAACCATGGTTGGAACCCATCCATTTGCATCTCTTATAATTGCTAATCCATTCGAGTTCTCTTTCTCGAGACGTGCGTACCCAATTATACAACTCCTCAAATATGTCTCCAACTTGGCATTAGCTCTTATTATATGGACAACTTGGCAACACTTATCTAAGGCTTTCATTGAGTTTTATGTGTTGAACCCAAGTTAATAGTACCTCACAGTACTTAGAACTTTTTAGAAATAACAAAGTGTCTAGGATAGAGAAATTAATTGATTACTTAGTAGACTCTTAATTAAATAAGTTTACTTGAGTCTGTTTAAGGAAAAATAACACTATTTACTGAGTGTTTAATTAAGTTATGTCTTAAAGTAAGAAAAGCTATGTACAACTTAGTATTACATATTTGATACGATATAGACTCAGCAAATCTGGGTAACTTTGATCTCTTTAATTTCCTTTGACACTTAGAGAATATAATGGCACATATGCCTTTCACACTATCTGTGAGAGATGAAATATAAGTGTAATTCTTTTTAGGAAAAAAAGCATGGAAATTAAAAATAATATTCAAGTGGTCCTCACAACGAAAAGGTGTTAGTATAGAATGTTGGAGATTCCTCGCGAAAGTCCAAAACAAAAGGTATCTTCTGACATGCTCCATTTCTTTATATCTCCGTGCAACTCTACAACGTTAGTATTTAGACAAATAACAAGCTTCGACATTGCATCTCGCATGCTTCTCTATCAGAACAGAATTCCTTGAAGTAAAAGATTTTTTTCGCATCAAGATTAATGGTTTGATCTCATGCTTCTACTTTCAAAATCTTTTTGTCTAAACGTCCTAGAATTTATTTTAAATAGACAGATTTGAAAGCTTTATAGAGAAGAGAAATTGAATATCAAGTCGAGAAGAGAAATTTACAATGGTTACTTCTAACTTTTCCAATTATAAATATAAGACTAAAGCAGATGTTTAAACATGGTGAATCACCTCAAATTTCTTAAGAGCTGAATACTGTCAAATTATTCACAACATTTAGAAATTCCAACTTAAGCACTCTAAGGAAACACTCATCTATCAATCAGTTTGTAACAGAGAGAAACCATCTTAGATTTAACATTGTAAAAGGATTAAACAATTTTATATGTTGAAATCCATAGTTCACAATCTTTCAAATCAAATATGAGTGACTATTTAGGAAGGGTACTTAAACTGTGGTTGAGTGGTAGTTAGAAAGAAAGGAACTTTCAGTAATAGAGTATACCCGGTGAAAAGTCTTCTCCGCCTAAGGAAGGAAAGAAACACTAGCGGATTAAAGCTCAGAATGGAATCCAAGGACTAGAGGTAGGCTCAGGGCCGAACTAAAATAAAATCACAAGTGTTGATGGTGTAACCTTTGTTGTTTGTCTTTATAGCATTATGCTAATTCATCATTCTCTATTTTTTATATGCTTAACTTGAAAAACCAATCAAGCTAAGTGAAGTATGCAACACTAATTGAAGATAAACTAAGTCAGTGAAACTGCGTAGTTTATAGTTTTTAGACCTACACTCAGCATAAAGTTACTCAGCACGCATTTAAAAATTGAACTTGGAAAGAATTTTATAAATCCTAAAAAGAACCAAGTAACTGCATTCACCCTCTTTGTTTTGTTATTTAAGCTATCTGGATAACAAGTGGTATCAAAGCAAGTGCTCAGCTTTAAGACTCATCGTCTTTGAGTTAATGATCCAAATTGGTTACAATAACTTTTCTTTCAGCTCAGGGTAGACAACACTCTTTAAAGAAGGAATGTCTGTAATCAAGCCTCCACTCTTTGATGGCCAACACTACACATTCTGGAAAAATCACATAAAAAACCTTTTCCAGTCCCAAAGCATGTAAGCATGGCAAGCAATTGAGTAAGGCCGCTATATTCCCACAATTGTGCAAAATGGTGAGAGAGTCCCAGTTGATCTAGAAGACTATGATTATGCTAACCTAAGGCTTCTCAAATAGAATGTGGTAGCCATTAATTACTTACATTGTGCGCTAGATCTTATAGAGTTTAACAAGGTCTCAAGCTACGAGATAGTGTAACAAATCTAGAGGAAGCTGGAGATCACCTATGAGGACATCAGACATGCGCGATCAACATGAGGTATCGGCCTGTGAGATGGGACGTAGGGTTTTTTTAAAAGAAGAAAGCAGTTGTGCTTTTAAAAAGGGGCGCTTGAAAATATATTTCATGTTTAAGGATTCGAGACCTAAATATCTAGCCTATGTTAAAGAGTCGCTACCCGGATAAGCTCTTCTAGGAATGTTTGGTATAGCTTAGATCTGTTTGCCTAATCCATACCATAGAACAAAGATTCGATTCTGAATGAGTTACTTACTTTCTCATCATTTGAGTTAAATTACACTATACTGAAACCACATTTATAATATTCGAACTAAACTAGATATTTTCGGTTTATGATTAGTTTATTGCACATGCATAAAGTGGTAAATAAGTAAATTGCAGAAAGTAAACACGTAAGAAAAGTAAATGGGCCTAATATATGGGGGATTAATTACATTTTTGGGATGGGGGATTACAAATCGCTTAAATACATAAGAATCTAAGGGATATAATCGCCTGTAATACATTGATATCTATTAAATATAACATTCATTTTCAAAGTTAAATGTGATACTCAAAGTAAATTAAATCCTAACATTCATCTAACCCTAATCTTCCTACATCCACAAAGGTTAGCACAAATATCGCACATCACAAGTAGTAGCAAGTATGCTAGTTTTGATTTTTCGTGAGACCCGAGCGGTCTAATTTAAAAAATAAAGAGATTTGAAACTCTTTCGTATAAAAAAAGATTCATTTTATACATTTAATTTTTTTAATTATTTTGCTAGTTAAAATGCCATATGTGAATATTTGTTGGGTCGGTTATCTGAAAACTTGAGTTCCCTTCATCGAGGGGGGGATTCCTAACGCACTTCATAACAATATTAGCAAAAATAAATCTAAGTCCAAACAAACAGATATAAATTTCGTTAATGAACCTGTTCCGAAAGGAAAATAGTTAAAGTTAGTGAAATAGTATCCCAGAGAAAGGGATAACTTTAACCATTCGAACACTTTTCAAAGCGATTTTAGGTTTTCAAAATTCTAAAATATACATTTTATGTTACTGAAAACTCAGATTTTAGGTCTGAATAGTCACCATTAACCCTCTTGAACATAAACGATGTTGAAAATTTTTTCAAACATTTAGTCCCACTCTCTTTGGAATGCAATGCCACTAACAGCATTTCTGATGTCGTTAATGACATTGCAATGCCGTTAATGGCATTACAGTGACAGATATAGATAGTTTTCAGTTTTTACATATCACTCAACCAAAACCTATAGCAAGTACAAATAAGTGAAGCACGACTCTAGGAACTCAAAAGCTCACCCCGTAGCCGTGAATCCACTAAGGTAAGTCCACAAAAATCTCTCAAAAGTCTTCCTTGTTTCTTTGGTTTGGTTTGTAGTTTTGTTGATAAAATGGTTTAAATGAAGAGTAAGAGCTACTCTTGAGGAAAAATCCCAGAATATTAGTCTTAAAAAGAGGAAGAAAGGAAGTATAGTCCCCTTCCTTCAAGTTTAGACTTTAAAGAGGAAAAATGAAAATCTCGCTAACATTGTAAAGAAGGAGGTAAGTATTCCAAATGTGTGGAAATACTTGCCAAAATCACCCACACTAAATTCCATAGTGTTAGAAATTAGTGAAAGTAGTTGAAGGAATTCTAAACCTCAAAGTTTGCTTACTTTCTCTACACAACTCAAGTTTGTCTAAGTAATTAACTAATCCTCAAACTTGCTTAAATAAACTCATGTTCCCCAAGTTCATACCCTTTCCATGAACTTACACTCATAAACCCAAAACTTCTAGCAACTATGAGCTAAAGGAACCTTAACTTAGCTTCAAAATGCTCAATGACCTCAAGAACAATCAAAACTCAAACTTTGCTTAAAGCACTGCTTCTTGCTTTCTCTTTGCACGAAATTAAGCTCTCCTATTTCTAAAACTCAGATCTCTTCTTAAAGAACTCTCTTTAATCCAAAGTAAACTTATTTTAGACTCAGATAATACTTTAACTTTTTGCTTTTGAGCTTATGTCAATCCAAATGCACATGTTGAATGAGAAGTGTCCTACGTAAGGTGTGGGTGTGATGTTGTAGGAAAAATCTGAGCATGTGCGCAAAGGTTACATTTTTGGCTAAAAATTGTAAAAAGGGAAATTTTGATTTTATTGCAACTGTGATATCATTAACGACCTTAGCCATGTTGTTAATGACATGGAATTCCAGGCTGGGCTTTTTGTGTTGAAAAAGGATTTTTAAGGAAGGGTAAGGCCTAAGGAAACAAAGTAGATTTTCTCTGGAGATTTTCAAGACCCTACAAATGTAATAAGCTAATAAGAATAAAATTAAAGCTTCATCATCGAACTAGTGAGTCGGGAGCGAAATTCTATGCTCACATGTTGCCCCTCGTGGGATCATTGCTGATATGAGATCAATTTGGTCCCACGATTGAAGTAACAGCTGGTTTAGATATGATACCTAATCGGTCATGATTGGCACTACTCGAGGTTGAAACTTCAATATAATTGGAAGCTTTCATCCTAGTGCCATGTTTTCAAGAACTAGCTTCTCCCTGCCCTTTGTGAATTGCCCATTTAGCAATGGTTGCCCCTTGAAGGTTACTACCACTGGAATCATTGGGGGGGAATGACATTAGCCATGTGCTCTCATTTTTAAGTTTGAAAATCTCATGCGCGAACTGTGGAAAGTCTATTGATAGTAAAAATTCGTAAATAAGATGTGGATTGTAGAAAATCAGTTGATTGTAAAAAATAAAAAAATGTATGAACTATAGAAAGTTTGTTGACTGTAAAAAGTTAGAAAAGATTCAAACTATAGAAAGTTTATTGACTGTAAAAAGTAAAAAAAAGGTGCGAACTGTATATAGTCCGTTAACTGTAAGAAGTCACAAGAGGTACAAACTGTAGAAAGTTTGTTTGACTATAAAAGGTCACAAAAGGTATGAACTATAGAAAGTTTGTTTGACTATAAAAAGTAAAAAAAGGTGCAAACTATAAACATTTCGTTTGATTCGTTTGATTGTAAAAAGTCAGAAAATTTGTGAGTTGTAGGAAGTTCTTTTGATTGTAAAAAGTTAAAAAATGTGTGGATTGACTGTAAAAAGTTCAAAAAGGTTCTGATTGTAGAAAGTTAATTTGATTGTAAAAAGTCAGAAAAGGCACAGTCTATAGAAAGTCTGTTTGATTGTAAAATGTCAGAAAAGGTTCGGACTGTAGAAAATCTGTTTACTGTAAAAAGTCAACAAAGGTGCGAATTGTAAAAATTTTGTTTAACTGTAAAAAGTGAGGAAAGGTGTGAACTGTCGAAAGTTCATTTGACTGTTAAAAGTAAAAAAGGTTGGAACTGTAGAAAGTTTGTTAGACTACAAAAAGTCAGGAAAGGTGTGAAATGGAAAGTTCGTTATCTTTAAAAAGTCGGATAAGGTTTATAAGATTTGTGAGAAAATGCAAGTCATGAATGCATGTTTGAATTCCTTGATTGAGATCGCTGCAAGGAAAAAATTTTGCCCCTTCTATCAGGAATTAAAATATGAGTGTTTATTAATTTTCCCGAGTTGCATGACCGAGTTAAAAAAATTTGGCAAAACCCCAGGTGGTCATTTTTTACCCTCGGAGTCGTTTATACAGTTAAGATATATTGTGAATGAGTTGGGAATAAATTAAAATGAGTTTGGGCTAAAACTGAAGCAAAATGGGCTGGATTGAAAGCCAATTTTTTCCCACTCCCATACAGCCAAAAATAGCCCCTTTCTCAAATGTCTTCTCCAAATCTCTAGGGAGAATGATGTGCAAGATTAAATCTCGCAACCCGAAGGTTGTTTCTTCATCATCCCTCGATCCTTAGCCCCGTCTCCAAGGTTTCAAGTTGTGCTCCGTGGAGGATGCTTATTGTTTCAAGAGAACGAACGATTTTTTCAGGTTCTCACTCTACTCTCCCATTATGCCTAAGGCTCGGGATTATGCCCAAGGCTCGGAAAACATGCCTCAGTGGTCCAGGTAACACAAAACTCCCTCGAACTACAATTTTTTTTATTTTCTTTTCGAAACCTAATTTTATAATTTCATGAAAATGAATGTTTTATGCGAAATTAATGCATTTTTAGGCTTAGTTTACTGATTATAAGTAGTTTATTATGATTTGACATCCAATACGGAGGATTTTTTATGTGAAAGATTTGAATTTTTAGGGATGCAAAATCAGGCAAAATGATTCTAGCTTCTGCAACTGTTCAATGTCGTTAACGACATTCCCCATACCGTTAACAACATTACCAATGTTATTAATGACATGGCTTAGGCATTGGCATAAATAGTTTTTACCTCAATGAAAACAGTTTTCCAACTTTTTCTTCAGGCCAAATGCACATTTTAACAATACCTGAGGTTCTTAACATGTATTAGGTGAACTTTCGATAAAAAATAAATGCGATTATGATGCGAAAACGATACGGACTCAGATATTTCTTTAGTGGGGATTTCGTAGATTTCACGGCTAACTCTTACTTTTGTCCTTGCAGCCGCAGCCCTATACCAACTTTGCTGGTATAGGGGCAATAAGGAGATGGTGGAACCACACAAACAGGGACCTGGAGCTTTGAGATGCCTTGAATCCACCGACTTCGATGAGATGGCACGGATCATACCAGCGCATATGCCGTATCTGTCCCATCCTGTTGACACTGCCTTGGTCGAGTGGTTATCAGAGAATACCCATACTTTCCACCTACTAGTGGGGGAGCTGACTATCACATTATCGAATCTGGTGGCTATGACTGGGCTAACCTGGTATGAGGATGCTATTCATTTTGATATCTTTATGGACTGATTCTCTACTTCTCACCGAGTCATCAACCAAGTACAAGAGCTATTTGGCATGACACTTCAGGCGAGCAAGCTCTCGTAAAAAGAGTTGTTCAGCCACTAGTGCACGATGGAGGTGGTGCTTAAGGATTAGCAGGCTCGGTGTGCTCATTCCTTCATTGTTTCCTTGCTCATGGTCTTATTCTTCCTAGTCGTATCTAGCAAGATCAATTATGGGTTGTTCTCACCCATCAATGAAATTGCTACATTTCCATTGCAGAACTAGCCCCAGCCATCTAATGCCAGCTATACTGCTGTGTAGACTACGCTATGAGGGTACACAACAAGGCCCTCAAGTTGAGTCATGTCTTGATCCAAGTAACCACTTAGACATTCTGCTTTTACTTTATTCACGATCTTTGCTACTCTATTTGACTTTTTATCTTTATTATGCAGGTTTGGGCCTTTGAGTATCACATCCTCCCTCACCCGATCTTCAAGACCGATCTCATCACCTGAAAGCATATCCTAGCCATCTGGTGCCAGTGGATCGGTGGTCTCTGCAAATGGTGAAATGCTTATTGAGAGTACCTCTGCCATCTAATAATTGAGCAGAATTAATCCATTTCTCTTAAGAGACTATATTATTTCTTTACTTTATGATTTATTGTTAATCATTGCGATAAAATATCCATTTTCTCACTGTAGCTTACCTTTGATCCTTTGACTGAGGTACTGAATCAGGAGGTGGTGGTGAGTATGAGGACGGCCGTAGATGATCACCTATTGGTGCTAGATTATCACCTTTCCCTTGAGTGGTATTTTAGAGAAAGGGTCCGGGGCTAGCGGACCATGATGATAGACCGGTGCCCAGTTCCTCCACATCCTCCTACGAGTTTTTCTAGCCCAATCTGAAGATCACTACAGTGGAGGATCGAGCCACTTTGCTAGATGGGAATGGTGAGATGGCTCTTTACGTCAGCATAGACTACTGGGCACACATGCAGCTACTTATGCCCCCTTGCCCTCGTATTTCGCTAGACGATACTGAAGATTGGCATTGCCGGAAGGCAATAGAGATGGTGATCGGGGACCCATCGAATGATGAGGATGTCGAGGCACATCTCGGAGGAGGTGGAGGAGATGAAAGTCTAGATGGCGGAGGATATGGAGGTGACAGAGCTGGTTGCGGGGGCCACAGTGGCGGCGGTGAGGGCTCCTCCAAAGTATGACTCACCTTTGAACTTGATTTCTTCAAACCTTGATTATGCTTATCATGTATTCATTATTTTCTTCAAATAGATTGGTATGGGCAAGCGGGCCCGAGCCAACTGGCCTGGTTCGCAGGATTGGATGTATCATGCGTTCGGGTTCGTAGAGGGTCACCTCACCACCACTCTAGAGATAGCCTTCTCGTTGATGGCGAGGGTGGGAGAGCGGTAACTCATATGCTACCCCCGAGTCTGTATACCCTCTCATTTTCTCCTCAAGACACCACATGCGTAAGTCTCTACTCCCTTAGTCCTCTTAAAGTTTCTTTTATATACTCATTATTCCTAACTTAACTTTTATATAATCATGACATGTCACTTGGGTTAATGCTGAAATGGTCGCGCACCACTACATGTTCGCTCGTGACTGATCTTTGCGTAGAACAAGGCAATCGAGGTATTCCTGCTTAATTTTTTTGTAAACAAAATGTTGTGATATATATATGTATGCATGTTGGGTTTGTGAGATGATGTTTATGCTTGTTTGCCATATGTTGACATTTCTCATGAATTCTCATGTTATGATGCATGCTTTCTGCTGTAGGCTTTGATTTCTCTAGAGCATCAGAACTATTTGCGATTGCAGACTGAGGTTCAGAATCTCTAGGGTCACTTGAGGACTTAGGATTTGGGGATTGAGGACCTGGAGAGGCAGTTGGTTTAGGCTCAGAGGTCTGCTTGCCCGATAGTATCTAAGGGTGGCCGGTCTAAGAAGCGCTAGGGAACTCCATCTCGCTCTAGCATGCGTTAGGGAGGATCTTGTAGCTAGGATGTGTAGAGTGAAAGCCACATCAATGACACTGAGGATGATGATGATTGTGAGGGATCGTCATCGATTTAGATTTTCAGTTTTTGTTTTTCTGGTTCATCTTAGAACAAATTTACAAAAGTTGGCGCTATTAACGCATTTTTCACATTTCTTATTTTTTTGAATATTTTTATTAAACGTAAATGATTATTTCAGTTGAGTTCCTTTGCTCCAATCCAATTGTGATGTTGGATTTTGCTTAATATGATGATTTTTACTTCCCAAAAAGCACCATTAAATCCCCTAAAATTAACACGTGAATTGACTTTTTACCGAAACGACACCTTCGATTTGCCTCTATAACTGTCAAGTTGTTAACTACATAAGAAAATCCATTTTGCTAATAGATATAGATTACTTTCTGGAGAAGCCATATCATTAATGACATCGCAATATCGTTAACGATATTAGCCATATCATTAATGACATAGCTCAAGTCGTTAATGACATTGCATTCCACTTTCTAAATTTTCTCCATTCTTTGCTTCTCTCCGTTACTTCGCGTTCGCCCAGCAAATACAGCTTTAGTTAGAGTCACGCTTTCATTTTGGGATCCAACAACCCATACTTTTAGATTTTCTCATCAAGATCTTTTCCCTATGGTTGAGGAGTACCAGGCCATCCTCGGGATCCCATGTCCTTGGGCTTTTCCTTTAGCTGTCCCATCTTACCGCTTTGGTGCTGAAGATACTCTCTGGGTTTTGTGGAATTTGGATTCTGTGGTGCCTTCCCTTGCTCGTTCACCATCTCTTGGAGGGTTCCGGGTCGATGTTGTGTTGGAGTGTTGTGTCAATGCTCGAAGATCTTATATTGCCTGGCCTTACATGGTGGCTTGGCTCTTAATGTCCAAGTTTATTTACGAAGTCGGTCCCATCACCCCCTTCTGGCTATTATCAGTTATTGATCCCCTTTCTTTGGGAAATTCTCCATCGATAATGGCACTAGTGGAGCACAGGTATTAGCCTAGATGCTACTATCTCAAGCCCTGATCTAGTTGGTAATCACTTCACTCTCCTTGAGGTAAGCCAAAACTAACGATCGATTAAATCTCTTTAGTTTCCTTAATATTAACAAGGTTTACTTTAGGTATGGCTATTAGAGAAGCTTTCCCTAATCAATGATTCATGAGGGAATCCTTCTAATTACTCACCTATTACATACAACAACCAAGGGTTGACCACTGAGGGACATTGTTCACCAATTTTGTACAGATAAGTTTAATCAATAATGGTTCCAAAATCTCATGAACTATTGACTAATCACTATGCCAAAAACTTGTTCACAAATGAATGTAGGTGTTGTCAATACCTCTTATCACATAGAAAAATGATGATAACTGCAAGTATACAGTTGGGATGTAGTTTTAAAAGAAATTGAACCCACAGGGAAGGAACCAGGTCTAAAGATAAACTAGGGAAGAATAAAAGAAAATAAAATATGGTAGAGATTTTTGTGGATAGGAAAATTAGAATGAAAAGTTGAGCAGATATAAATGTGATAGATAAGAGACTATAAATAAATAGATTTTCACTACAGAAAAGTATAGCAAAGATAACATGGAAGATCAACGAAAATGTTACGACACACTAGACTAATCTAACAAACCGGTTCAACATACTCAGATGTTCAATAATTCAACACAGAGTAACACATGAAATAACTTTTCTAAACCTAGCGCAAACGAGATAAGACTATTATATAAACCTGGACAACATCAATACTATGCTTAGTATGGGTCGCTCTCACATAGCTACATTTACCAAGTTACCATTCCAAAAATGTTTGCTCACTAAACAGCATTATATCACAGATCTAGTGATTATACACGATATTGTTAACCCCGAAACTACTCTTAAAATTAACGCCAACGCATATAACTTGATTAACATAAAAGACTAAGCACGAAATACGCATTATGACACATAAACATATCATAAACTTCAAAATAGAAAATATAAGTAGAAAGCAAGGCAAAGTTGTAAGGTATGCAAGTGAAAGCTAAAGTTCATCAAACTGTATCCACTCTATAATGGGTATCGTCAATTCCCGCAATTCTTGCGTCTGCTTTGATTTCGGTCTCGGCCCGTACAAAACCTCCGCTAGGATGCTATTCTTTGCGAATATCGAACAAACGAATATTGAAGAATGAAATCTTTTATTGATAAGTGATTTGCAAGTACACTTGTACAACAATCACTCGAGAATATAGAGAAATCTAGTGATCGAAACAAGGATTTGAATCACTTAAACATTTTCTCACTAACACTTAAGAATGTAGCGAATCTAACTATGCACACACTAATCCACTTGTGCACTTCTTGAATTGTACCTGTGCACCTATGCACCTATGCACAAAATTGTTGAGGATTTGGAGCCCTATTTATAGAGTTTGAAGGGTTGCGTCTATCCAAACAAAGAGTCACATCCATTGGTGAAAGATTGCATCTCTTCAATGTGATTGGTTGAGAGGCTTTGATTCAATCCACAATGGATAGGCACC
>CATIWQ010603035.1:0-36132 GCA_949673415.1 Euphorbia schlechtendalii | reverse complement strand
GGTTCGATATCTTTTAAAACTACATCGCAACTGTATACTTGCAGTTATCATCATTTTTCTATGTGGTAAGGGGTATTGACAACACCTACATTTTATATGTGAACAAGTTTTTGGTGCAGTTGATAGCCAACAGTTCACGAGATTTTGGAACCATATTTGATTAAACTTATTAGTAGAAAAGTGGGGAATAGTGGTACATTAGGTTAACATCGCATAAGTTACTCAGCCTAAGCTGAGAATAAATAAGTAAAGTTACTCAACTTGTGCTGAGTTATATCGAATAAGCAATGTAGCAATAGTTACTAAGCTTGACAACCTTTACTACTCTAAGCCATAACTTAACTAAGCCTATGTTAAGCTGAGTTGTCTTCCTAAAAAAATCTCAAGCTGACTTACTTAATTAAGAGTCTACTTAGTACCTAATTAATTTCACTATTCTAAGTAATTTGTTATCTCCAAAACTGAATTACTGTGAAGTACTATTAACTTAGGCTCAACAATCTCCCCCATTTTAGAATAGATAACAAACTAGGTAGTAGAAAAAATTAATCAAGTAAGAGTTTAAGGCTATAGGATTACTAGATAAGTGATGTAAGACTCCATCATGCTGAGTGAAATTCCTAAAGCAGCATAAACTCCCCCAGGCTGAGTGGATTTCCTTCAATCAACACAAGCTCCCCCATACTTAGTGATCTTTCTTTTGAATTGGGGCTTGTCTTACTCAACGTTTCCATTCTTAGTGGTCTTAGTTGATTCTTGCAATAGTTAAACTTATGCAAAACCAACAGATATAATATATAGAGTTAAAGAAGCTCTTAACTTAAGTAAAAATTGTAACGTACAAGTACACAATTTTTTCCTATACTAAGTTTTACATGAAGCACCATTACTAGTTTTCTATCTACACATCTATTTATCTTCTTTGCTTAGGATCATTTCTCCCTTTTGGAGCTTGCGGTGCAGATGATGATCTTGATGTGCCTCCTCTAGGTTGATCTTGTAGTTTTTGTTGCTCCGATGGATGCTGTGCCTCCTCTAGGTTGATCTTGTAGTTTTTGTTGCTCTGATGGATGCTATGCCTAACAGGAAGATGTGACTTTTATTGTTGTGTAGTTTTGCATGCATCCTTAGCTACCTCATCCCCTTTGTTACTTGTTCCACCACCAATTGATGAAGACTTACATTGAAGGAGTTAATAGCATGAGTGAACATCTCCTGCTTGCAAACTAGAGTATATTCAATTTCATTGACAAGTTGCTCCCTTCCAATAAGCTCTTGCAGCAGCAAATGGTGGCACCGGGTAAGATGCACAATGAGATCAAACCCTTGACAAGCTAATTACTGAAAGCACTACATCAAACCTCTAAACTCAACAGTTGATAGCGAAATCTTTAGCTTAGCTTCAATGTCAAGAATTCATGGGCACATGGCATTAATGGTTCTTAATGTGAATTCTATATCCTTTGCATCTTTTATTCTGATGTATATAAGCACTTTAACCTTATCTTGAAGCTCGTTGATTTTTTGTATTAGAATATTAAGCTTCTTGTGTATAGTGAATCTGTTTTCAGGATCCACAGATGAACTCAATTCTAGAAAGAGCTTGCCCATATCACCAATCAATGCCTTTTTAGAGTCTTTTACTATATCTTCTATCTTAGCCTTGACAGTTGCATAAGTTGCATTGAACTTTTGATCCAGCTTAGTCAAATTTAGCACGGGCTTCTCCACTTTCTTCACAACATCATCCATTATCTTGTCATAGGCTATCATCAGCTTGGACATTTTCTTCATTGTATTGAACATATTGTGTGATGTTGGTTTCAATATTGTCCAAGATTGCTTTCAGGAGCTTGTCTATGCTAGTCTTAATTATTTCTTGCTCCTCTCTAAACTTGTGAAGTTGACTAGTTTGAGATGCCATTACTTCATGTATATTGCTGAGTTGAAACGAAGCAACATCTATACTTCTCTTCAATTTTCCTACCACTGCACTAGTGATGACATTAAAAGTTGGAATAAATGAGACAACATCATTGAGCTAAGCTATGGAATCAGTTAAACCGTTTAGTATAAAGCCATTTTATCCATAAAACTCCTTCTACTCTCCTTGGCTAGATGGTTGTGGTTGGTAAACAAACTCCCTTAGATCTTCTCAAATTCTTCATGGTAGATTGACTCCAAGGGGATATTTGAGTGCTCATCAAACTATGGAAAAGTGGCCTTCTTTTTCTTTGCGGATGCCATTAATTCTTCAAACAGTAGCACTTGGCTAACTGCCACATCCAACTTAGCATCGATTTTGAGAGTAGGGTATTTAGCCCTTGCAAGCTCTCTAATCTTTGCTAAGATGGATGAATCATCAGAGTCCTCTTGGACCTTAATACTACTAGTAAGGATGACTTCTTAGTAATAAAACTTTCCTCAGTACCGGTTACATCTACTATTTCCTCCTGAGCGTAGTTCTTGGTATGAGGAACTTCCCCAATTAGAGAGATTGAGGGGTTAGGAGTTGGGTTTGAAGCAAGGGTAGGTGTAGAATTTGTAAATGGTGAAATTTAGTTAGTTTATACAATTTAGGTGAGGAAGGTAAAGAAGAAGTAGAAGTAGTATTTGCATTTTGAGGTTTGTATAGATTTTGTGGGAGAGGGAACGATTGAAGCTGTAGTAATTGGAGGTTGTGAGGAAGGGTTGGTGTTTTATTGGGGAGAACTAGGTTGAGAAGTAGAAAGAGTTAGTGTAGGTGAATGTGTGGTGTTTTATTTTTAGAAGCCTATGGGCCATCTATTTGATTTAAGGATGGATCATCCTCAGGCAATCCAGCTTGTTGAGTGGGAAGGGGTGATTTTGCAGATTCTTCAATTGGTGCTGATTCCTAAACCACTGTTTTGCTTATTTCTTCAACCTCTTTATCACTCAGTACAAGCTGTAGTGATCTCCTAGGCCTGGTAGAGGTGCTCCTTTTCTTTTGGACTCCTTTTAACTTCTTCTTTGCTTGTTGGAAAGTTGTTTTAGCTTTAGAATTCACAGAGGTGAACTTCCTCTCATTCTTCCTTAATTCCTCCTTTAACTTAGGAGTAGTTATTTGCTAGACTTCGGTTACAAAATCTGGATCTAAAGGTGGGAGGCTTATTTAGTAGCCTCTTTTTCCTCTACCGCCTTCTACGCGTTAGCCTCAACTTCCCTCTCTACCTTATTTTTTAGCTTCAACTTCGTTTTAGGTTGTGCTTCGGCAGGCACAACTATTTCTTTTCTTTTTAGCTAGGCTCGCCTTCTTCACAGGTGCAACCTTCTTTGCCACTAGACTCATAATAGTCTTTTATTTCATCAAATGAGCCCTAGAGAGAGCTCATCCTCAGTCCCTTCACTAGACTTCTCTTCAACTTCATCAATCTCTAAATCTTCATCTTCCTTCAACACTTCCTTTTGTACAATTGTAGGCACAATCTTCAACTTCTTCAACTTAATATCTTGGGCCTTGGTATACCGAAACGATGCTTTGAAAAATTATGCTCCTTCAAGTAAAAAACCTTCCTCAATGTAAGTAGATGATCTACTCTAGCCCTTTGATAGCTTTCCACGTTGATCTTTAGGGCTTTCACTATAGTTGTGATGAGATAAACATAATCAAACATCGTTGTCACTTTGGTGAGATGGTGAAGGATAAGCACTAGCTAGTGTAGTTGTATGCCATTCACCTTGTGATAAATGATGCATCTCTCAAACTTAGTACACCTTGAGAGAGACCAAGTTTTGGGCATAATCACTTTGGTCAAGAGCTCATGGAAAGCTCTTTCCATCCATGTTAAGCTTAAGACTCTGATTTCTCCAAAGCCATAATCAACAGGCAGTTCCCAATCTCCTGAGATATAAATATGTACTCCATTTCTATTGTTCCTTAGTGTTGTTCCCTTCAATTGTATGCAAAGAATGCTCCCAATCAGCTTCACAGAAACAAGGTAAGATTTCCCTCCCATCTCAGTAGCAAGAATGTCAGGAAACCCTTCCATAGTGTACGGATTAAGGTAGAAGCTATGCATGAAGTACTTAATGGCTAGACCATCAAGGAGGAGAACATTCTTGAGATTTTGCTACTTGATAACTCTCTGTAGAGTGTTATTCTTGATCACCTCATTGTAATCCACTTCATAGAATGGCCCAAATTCCCTCTTAGCCAAAACCCTTTTCACTTGGGTCAACACGGTACCTTAAGGAAAAATTACTTTCTTAGTATCTCTAGCCGTGTTGATGAACATATTTCTTTGGGATCTATCTCTCAAAATGAATTGATTCTCTTCTACTCAGGTTCTTACTATTAAATTTGGGAAGAGGACATTGAAAGTTGCATATTTGAGAGAAAGGAAATTAGGAATTTCTTAGAGAGTAAAAACAATTAAGCTTCAAAAGCAATTGCTTTCTCTTTCTAGCCCACTTCCCTCTTTTACAAATGTTGTAACTACAGCAGCATACGTGTCCTCTCCATAAGCAAATATCAAAGTGAGTAAAACGCTACAATTCAACCCTAAAAGGTTTAAATTAAAAAAACTTTCAATAAAGTGGTTTTAAACTTTAACTGCGAAACAAACTAACGAAGTTAACTTGAATTGAGTAAATACATGTTACCTCAATAACTCACCACAACTTTAATCTAGCTTTCGACACATAACTATTTTTCTACTTTTTTCATCAAATTGGATTCGCCATGCTAATTAGCTCTCCAAGAATGTTAAATTGCTCATCTGCTAAAAGCTTTGTGAAAATGTTTGTGCGCTGCTCCTTTGAAAGAACATACTCCAGTTTGACATCTCCTCTTACCACATGATCCCTTATGAAGTGATGTCTAATATTGACATGCTTCATCTTGCCATGTTGAACTGATTACTTGGGGTAGGTCAATTGCACTTTTGTTATCTCACATAACTTTGAGGCATTTGGACTTTATACCATAATGCTCTAGTTTCTGCTTGACCCATTGAAATTGTGCTACACAACTTCCTATTACCATGTACTCATCTTCTACGGTACTCAACATAACAAAATTTTGCTTCTTATTGTAGCAAGATATAAGACATTCTCCAAGGAAATGACATCCTCTTGTTCTGCTTTTCCTATCAAGCTTGTCCCTCCATAGTCTGCATCTATGTATCCTCTTATAGTGAAATCAGAGCTTCTAGGATACCATAGTCTTGCATCAATAGAACCTTAAAAATACCAAAGAATTTTCTTAATAGTTTCTAAGTGAGATTCTCTGGGGTCAGCTTGATATCATGCACAATAACACACAGAGTATTGAATATCAGGCCTACTAGTAGTTAAGTAAAGAAGTGAACCAATAATACCTTTGTAGAACATACTGTCTACATGTTTACCAGTCTCACCCTTAGTTAAGATTATTTTTGTGGCCATGGGAGTGGACATTGATTTTGAATGCTCAATGTCAAACTTCTTCGGGACTTTTTTGGCGTACTTCGGTTGGCTAATGAAGATTTTATCTTCTCTTTTCTTGATCTGCAGTACAGAGGAAAAAGTTGAGCTCTCTCATAATTGACATTTCAAACTCGCTCTTCATTTGCTTCTTAAACTCTTTCCAAAGCCTTCCATCAGTTGCTCCAAATATAATTTTTTCAATGTATATTTGGATAAGCAACACATCTTCTTTCTTTCGCTTGAGGAACAGAGTTGTTTCCGTTTTTCCTCTTTCGTAGCCTTTGTTTAGTAGAAAGTTGGTCAGCCTCTCATACCAAGCATGAGATGCTTACTTCAATCCATACAGAGCTTTCTTCAATTTGTAGACATGCTCTAGATTCTTTGCATCTTCAAAACTAGGAGGTTAGCGAACATAAAATTCCTCATAAATGAAGCCATTTAGGAAAACACTTTTCGCATCCATAAGACATAGTTTGAAGTTCATATGATATGCAAAGGTGTATAGTATCCTAATTATTTCAAGCCTTTCTACTGGTGCATAGGTCATGTCATAATCGATTCCTTCTTGTTGATTTTAGCCTTGTGCAAAAGCTTGGTTTTATTTCTTACAATAATGTCATCTTCATCAAGCTTGTTCTTGAAAAGCCATTTTGTACCGATGATGATTTTCCTCTAGGCTTAAGAACTAGATCCCATACATAATGAGCTTGAATTGATCCGATTCTTCTTACATCGCGATTATCCAGTAGTCATCTCCTTCTGCATCTTCAAACTTCTTGGATACAATCAATAAGATGAAAACTGGATGGCTCACCATCTTGATGAGCTAACCTCATGTCATTACTGGATTATGAACATCATCAATAATGCTTTCAATTGGGTGATGGCGATGAGTTCTTATTTTTCTTGGAAGATTTGGATCTATAATAGGAATCTCTGCACTAGGATGTTTAGGCTGAGCTTGATCTTCTTCATTAAAGTTGATTGAAAGATCTTCAGCAACTTTAACTTCCTCAATTTTGTGCTCTTATGCTGGGTTGGGAAGTATAGAGAGTCGTATGATGAGTTGATTTACTACTTGTTAGTTTTATCAAAATCTACATTCATAAACTCCTCCAAAAGATCGGTTCTTTTGACATATATTCTATAAGCCCTGCTGTTAGTTGAGTAACCCAAAAAAATGCCTTCAGATAAAACTTTGCTAGCTACTCCTTGGTATTCAAGCTGAAACACCTATAGCCAAAAGATCTGAGATGACCAATATTAGGCTTGTGCCCTCGCCAAAGCTTATAAAATGTTTTCTCCACAATTGGGTGAATTAAAACCCAATTAAGGATATAATAGTCTATGTTAAAAGATTCTCCCCAAAAGTACTTTAGTATATTCTTATCACTCATCATGGATCGAGCCATCTCAATTATGGTTATGTTCTTCCTTTCTACAACCCCATTTTGTTGAGGCGTATAAGGATCACATATTTGTGGTCAATACCATCCATTGAACAAAAATTCTTAAAAATGGAAATTCTCATATTCATATCCATGATCACTCTAGATTCTACAAATATTAGTTCCTAGTTTTATCATTATCCAATTACTGAGTTTAACAAAAGACTCAAAGGTTTCATCTTTGCTATTTAGCAATATTAACCATGTGAATCTTGTGAAGTCATCAACTACAAGCAAGGAAAATCTCTTTCTGCCCATACTCATAGGTTGAACAAGGTCAAAGAGGTTTAAGTGTAAGAGTTCCAATGGTCTCTTAGTTACAACATTATTAATTGATCTAAATAACTTTTTAGCCTGCTTACTAAGTTGACAAGCTAAGAAAAACCTACCCTTTTCGAAGTTGATAGTGGTTAAACCCATAACTAATTGCTTTCTGGCTAATTTCAAAAGAATGTTCATATTTATATGACCCAACCTTCTGTGCCATAGCCAAAAACTTTTTTCCTTAGAAAAAAGGACAAACATTAGTGGAGCCAGGGGATAAGTCAAACATATATACAATATTTTCTTTAGGAGAAAGAGTATAGGAGAATCCTTCTTACAGTTAATAATTGAGTAGTTTACTAAGTCAAATGTAACTTTTCTGCCTATGTCATAAAGCTGAGCTATGCTAAGCAAGTTGAACTTTAGTCCTTTGAACAAAGATTTCTCTTTGATTGAAGGACAAACACCTATAGAG
The DNA here is from genome assembly GCA_949673415.1 of Euphorbia schlechtendalii. Classification (NCBI taxonomy): domain Eukaryota; kingdom Viridiplantae; phylum Streptophyta; class Magnoliopsida; order Malpighiales; family Euphorbiaceae; genus Euphorbia; species Euphorbia schlechtendalii. The sequence goes on along the minus strand of CATIWQ010603035.1, from coordinate 28,518 downwards.
TCGCTTCCAACGATCTTGACTTTTTGGTTATCTCTAAAGCTGATACTTCCATTCCTTTTACGCTCCAATGAGATGAACTACTTTTCATCTCCTTTCATATGCCTCAAGAAACCACTATCCAAATATTACATTCTACCATCATCAATAGACCTCAGGTTCAATTGCTAAACAATTAAGTCTTTTTAGGTACCAATGCCTTTGGGCTAGAAGCTCCCTTGTTATTACTCCAGTTATACTCATCATAATAAACATTTTTATGCCTCCATTACAAGTAGCATGTCCAGCCTTCCCAAAAAAGCTACACGCCACTTTTGGTTTAAGCTAGCTCGCTTTCCTCTTTGGAAAAATTTCTTTTTCATTTTACAATTATGAGTTTGGTTACTTGGAGTTGAGCTATTGGCTAGAGGAGGAACCCTTTCTTTCTTCAAAGTTATTAAATCAATAGTCAACTCATCTAATTGCTTAGTAAGCTTGCTATTATATCCCTCATGATACTCAGCTTTTTCTCAAAGAAAACATATATCAAGGGATAAGGAAGCAACAATGTGTTACAGATCCTCACATCTGCTCACTAGTTCCATGATATTCTTCCTTGACCGATTGATTAGTTTCATAACATCAAAGAGTACATGGGTGAATTCTTCAATTGACAAAGGGATTTTAGGATGTACCTCATCTTAGGGACTTTTTTTTATTTTTCTCAACATTTAAGTCAGCAGCAAAATTGTTGCTATTTGATGCTGATGTTGAGCCTTCGCCTCTTTCTCCATCAATCGACATTAAGCAGAGGTTAGCGGAATCATTTACTTCTTTATCGGATGATGAAGATTCTCCAGAGTTGCTCTATGTAGTAATAAGTGCCACATTTTTTCAACCAAAATTCTTCTTGAATTCATCCTTCTTGGATTTAGGTCAGGATGACTGGATATGACCATTCTCTCCACAACTAAATAACTTGATGTCTTTGTTGTGTTCTTTCTTTTATCCTTCCTCAGCTTTGCTTTTGTACTGAGTTGTCTTCTTTTTGCTAGGAAACTTCTTCATGTTGAATCTCCCATCTTTCTTTATAAAGTGCAGCAACATTATTTGTTAATCCGAATCCTCTCAGTTCTTTCGTTGAATGATCCATCTTTGAGAATAATTTCTCTGCTCCCCTTCCCCTTGATTTTCTTTGAATCATCATCATATTTCCTTAAGGAAATTTTCTAAGTCAGCAAGGTGCCTATAAGCTCATCATAGCTATAGGTCTTCAAATCATGAGCTTCATCTATTATGCTCTTCTTGAGATCTAATACCTTTGTGAGACTTCTCATAATCTTCTTCATCATCTTCTCCTCAATGAAGTTCTTGCCTAATCTATTGAGTTCCTTAATGATGCTAACAAACCTGGTATTTATGGATTGAATACCTTTGCTCATGCTCATCTGGAATAGCTCATAATCCCGAGTTATTAAATTGATCTTGGACTCCTTGACTTTGTTAGTCCCCTCATAGGTGACTTCAAGCTTCCTCCATATCTCCTGTGCAGTCTCTGCTAGTTAATCAAAATAGTAATTGAACATGCAAAGGTTGCAAGGTGGAATTTCAAAACTTAAAATTAACCTAAGGATCTCCTAAGCATGCCATGATTGATATAACCTAAGTTAAAATGCTCCATAGATGCTTTTAGGTTTATAAAACATATAAAAGAAATCTAGCATCTAAAGATTAAAGCATTACCAGTTGATGCATGCTTGATCTTTCTTTTGGTAGCAGCTTTTCCTTTGAGCAATTTCAATAGCATAATCTTCCAAACTAGGAGAGCCTCCATGGCTTGATCCACACAAATCTTCACTGACCAAAACCTTGATGAGGTAGAACTCGTCGATTGATAGCAGCTGCCTTGTGTCACAAGCTGCGGCTTGCAGGCTTGAACACAGGCTGTGCAAGAGCTGCCTTGCGGTAGCCCTTGAGGCTTGCAGCTCATTAGCACACACGGGCTGCCCTCATGCGCTAGTGGCCATGAGCCTGTTGGTTACGGGGGCATCCGCACATGCCCTACTTTGAACAACCCATGTTCGGTTTGGGGCCCACTCACAATGGGAAAAATCCCTTGTTCGCTTTGTGCAGCCTTTTCCCTATTTTCTCATAATTAATTTTAATTATTAATTTGGTTAAAACAATTAATAATTCTTCTCACTAATTTCACAACTTATATTTTAGGTACAGATCTAGTCCATAGGTTCTTTTTATTATCTGATAAAACCCAAAGTGTGTGACCTCATAAGATCCTAAAGTATAGAGCTGCTAGAGGTTAACCTAAACTTAGTTTCCCATCCAGGAACCTCTAGGCTTAGTGTTCCAAACCGTTATGGAACCTGAGAGCTCTAGTTGATCAAATGGGCTTTATAGCAAAGGCGTATAATCCCCTGATACTTGGAATGTCATGTACTTGTAACTTGATCTGGTTCTGCAGTAGTAACTAGTACAATACACTCCCTCCATTAGGTTAAGCACTATCTAGTTTATTGAGCTCGGGTTAAGTGTCAGCTCATGTAATAGCCGTAGCTATCCTGGAATTAGACTTGTTCACGAAGAACACCACTCAGCCATTTTGTATCTTAATCGATTAGAAACCCGTTCCATCAATCGTATACTCTGATCAGAGGTTTATGAGTGTGTCACTTCAGCAAGGGGCCCTAAGGTACATCTCCATTTTATCACTATATCAGGAGGGATAAATCCCATCTTGACTACACAGCTTACCAACATGTGATCATTGCTATACCCATAATCACCCGTATCATCTCCGATCTCATCATCTTCCATAAGGAAGAGATGTTTATCATCAATGATGAAAAACCCATATCGCTCGGGAGCGATTGGAGCCCGAACTAACCTATGTAATGACGGTGTTATGATAGGTTGTTCCATGCTTACACTATCTTATGTAACAGGTTAAGGTATAATCAATTGACAGTCTTTTTGATCTACTTGAGTGCGTAACTCAAGAATGCTCCCACTAGCTTTCGCAAGTATATGCTTCTTCTTGAGGAATTGAGCATTTTTGGAAACAAGGACATTCTGTTCCTTGGAATCATAAAAATTATACCCTATAGTCTCCTTAGGGTAACCTACAAATAGGCATCTATCAGACTTAACACCCAACTTATTTTAACTTGTCCTTTTAACATATGCAGGACATCCCTAAATTCTAGGGTGAGAAAGAGCGGGTTTCTTACCATACCATAACTCGTATTTAGTTTGATTAATTGATTTAGAGGGCACTCTATTTATAATATAAACTATGGTCTCAAGTGCAAAACCCCAAAAGGATCTGTTGAGTTCTGCTTAGCTCATCATGAACCGAAACATATCGAGTAAGGTTCGATTCCTCCTTTCTAACACTTCATTTTGTTGGATTGTATGAGGAGGTATCTACTGGGATAAAATACCATTATCCCTAAGATAATCTTGAAACTCCTAGCTAAAGTATTCACCACCTCGATCAGATTGAAGGGTCTTGATACTTTTCCCAAGCTATTTCTCTACTTCGGTATTGAATTCTTTAAAAGCATCAAAACTTTCAGACTTGTGCTTCATAAGGTACAAATAACCATATAGTGAGTAATCATCAATAAAGGTTATGAAGTAGACGAAACCCTTATGTTTCTTAACACTAATTGGACCACATACATCAGAATGTATTATTTCCAAAGTACTAGTGGCACACTAGCCCTTTCCTTTGAAAGGTTTCTTTATCATCTTCGCTTTTAATCAAGGATCGCACACACCTTAGGAAACCCATTCCATTAGGCCTAAGTCTCCATATTTGTGTAACTTAGTTAAGCGAATCTAATTTATGTGTCCTAGATGACAATGCCATAAGTATGAGGATTTCTCATTATCTAATTTTGATTTCTTAACAATGTTCATATTTAGAATTTCAGGTTTAGTATCTAGAACATATATGTCCTCTAAAGATATTCCATAAGCATAAAGAATATTGTTACGCTAAATGTGACATTTATTCTGAGAAAATACAATTTCAAATCCTTCCATTGCTAGAAGTGCAATAGAAATAATATTCTTAGTGACAGTAAGAATATAATAGCAATTGTTTAAAACTAAAACTAGGCCACAAGGCAAACGAAGGCTATATGTCCCTACAACTATTGCAGCAACCCGTTCTCCATTTCCAACTCTTAGGAACATTTGTAAAACCATATGTGGAATAAATTCCCATACTAGATATCGACTAAGTCATAAAAATCCCTTGGATATACTTGAATCTAATACCGATGATGACTTCTAGGTAGGAGAGGCCCCCTTAAAGTAAATAAGAGCCTTATCTATTCCTTTCCAAAACTACCATATTTACTTTTATTCGTTATACTATGGACAATTATGATTTAAAGATTCCATTCTTTAATTAAGTGAAGTAAAGGATGACCCTTAATTAAAACATTTACCGGTGTGGTAAAACATTGCTAATTTTATATGATAATCACCTAGACTAAGTTTGAGCAAAACCTTAATCTAGTTATCACATCATATTCTATAATAGGAATTGAAACCTAAGTCATGCATAACATACTTTAATCAATTCATAGAAAATCACATTTTAACATATTATAATCAATCATGCATAGCATAAGGTAGGCTTTGATACCACTGATGGTTGATCAAAATAGTAATTGAACATGCAAAGGTTGCAAGGTGGAATCTCAAATCTTAAAATTAACCTAAGGATCTCCTAAGCATACCATGATTGATATAACCTAAGTTAAAACGTTCCATAGATGCTTTTAGGTTTATGAAACATGTAAAAGAAATATAGCATCTAAAGATTAAAGCATTACCAGTTGATGCATGCTTGATCTCTCTTTTGGAGTGGCGTTCCCTTTGAGCAATTTTGATAGCACAAGCTTCAAAACTAGGAGAGCCTCTATGACTTGATCCACACGGATCTTCTCCGACCAAAACCTTGATGAGGTAGAACCCGTTAATTGATAGTAGCTGCTAGACTACTCGTAAATCAACTCGAAAACCAAACTCAAAAACTCACTTAAACTTAGAGCCTTTTAAAAGAACTCTTCAAATTGTTTGGAGAAACTCATCGATGATCTCGCACAATAAAAGAAGAGGAGAGTAGAATCAGAGAGAAAACAAGCTCAAAGCTTTTTGGTGTGTGTGAATAATGAGAGGCTTTGAAGCCTATTTATGGGAAAAAAGTGGGAGTGATAGACTCCCCCTAAAACTCTACATGGGATGGGATAAATCCCATTCCATAACTAGCGGGTCAACTACGCGGGTATACGTACCCGCGAGCTTGCCTTATGCCGCAAGCTATGGCTTGCGGGCCTTCTCGTAAGCCCAACTTACGGGTTTGCATGCAGCCGCGCAAGTGCTACCTTGCGGTAGTGCTTGCGGCTTGCAGTCCACTAGTATTCATGGGCTACCCTAGCGGGGTAGCCGTGTAGGCCCCACTTTGAACAACTCGTATTCAATTTGGGGCCCGCTCATAATAGGAAAAAATCCCTTGCTCGCTTTATGCAACCTGTTCCTTATTTTCTCATAATTCCTTTTTAATTATTAATTTGGTTAAACCAATTAATAATTCTTCTCACTGATTTCACAACTTGTATTTTGGGTACAAACCTAGTCCATAGGTTTTTTACATAATCTGATAAAAACCCATAGTGTGTGACCTCATAGGATCCTAAAGTATAGAGCTACTAGAGGTTAACCTAAACTTGGCTTCTCATTTGGGAACCTTTAGGCTTAATGTTCCAGACCATTATGGAACTCGATAGCTCTAAATGATCAAATGGGCTTTCTAGCAAAAGTGTATGATCCCTCGATACTTGGAACGTCACGTGCCTATGACTTGATCATGTTCTGCAGTAGTAACCAGTACAATACACTCCTTCCATCAAGCTAAGTACCATCCAGTTCTCGAATTAAGTGTCAGCTCATGTAATAGCCATAGCTATACTAGAATTAGACTTGTTCACAAAGAACACCACTCAGCCGTTTTATATCTTGGTCGATTAGAAACCCATTCCATCAATCGTATACTCTGATAAGAGGTTTATGGGTGTGTCACTTCAACAAGGGGCCCTAAGGTGCATCTCTATTATATTACTATTTCAGAAGCGATGGATCCCATCTTGACTACACATCTTACCAACATGTGATCATCACTATACCCATAATCACCCGTATCATCCTCACCGCTAGGGTATGAGTAAGTATGACCCAATGTATTACCCGAATACATTCATGTGTTAACTCAAGGTACCACCTTCAACTCATGAGATCGGCTGCTTGGATCTAGTCCAAGGAGTAAGCCTACTACATGCTAGTCTAACCGCTCCATTAATGTCTAGTCTCAATGAAACTACGACTAGGGATATTTAGACTATTCATAGTAACATGTATGTGCAGTTCTCACTCCACATAGCTCCCACTATGTCCTTACACTTTTACGCTACGAATTAATCATGGACTTTGTTTCATCAATGCGCATATACATATTAAAACATATATGATACCAGTGAGATACAATAAATAGAAAGCACTGATAAGTAATAGAGATGCCTTGATTATTATTAATAATAATTCGAAACTGTTTGTATATTATAGCTAATAAAGATATATCACCCTAATTGCCTCTATAGCATATATCATGTCTAACTGTCTCACATCTAGATATCTTGTTAAACTCATACAAGTCTAACACACAATGTAAGTAATTGTGGTTGTCACTTTCTCCATGAGAAGCTTTAGGTCAGCATCATCATAATCCTTTGACCAAGAACACATTTCGCATTCCCTAAAATAGTAGGATTTCAGGGTGCTAATTCAATGGCTAGCCATGCTTGCATGCTTTGCATTTGGATAAAATTCTTCATGCGATTTTTCCAATGAGTAATGTTAGCCATCAAATAGTGGAGGTCTGGTAACAGACATTCCTTCATAAAGGAGTGTTGTCTATCCATGAACAAGTTTGTAGAAGGGATTATTATAAGCTATTGAATCTCTATAATCAAGAGTTGCGAGTTCTTAAGTTGAAAATTTACTCTAATACCACTTGTTAGCCCACTTAGCTTAAATAGTCATAGAGAGGAGGTTGAATTCTAATTTAACTTGTTCTTTTAGAATTTAAAAATCTTTTTCCAAGTTAATTTAGTGTATGCCAAATCAAACGTGCTAAGTACAGTTTTGGCTAAAACACAAGCCACTAAATTTGAGTTGACCTTTGTTTGTTCACAAAATGTGTTGTGCAAAATCTTACACAGCTTAGTTTTTTTTCAAATGAATAAAAACGGAGAGAAACAAATGATGTCTGAGCGTAAATAATGTCAAAGATAAAAGATAGAGTTTAAGGAATGATTACACCTTAATTTATCCTAGTTCAACCGCTAGCCTATCTCCAGTTCCCGGATACATTTTTTGAGCTTTAATCCACTAGTGTTTCTTTCCTTTGACTAGGCAGAGAAGCCTTTGACAATGAGTAGGAGATATTACAGCAAGTATCTTCCAAGATAACTACCTCTCAACTCAGTTTGAGTACCCTTCTTAAACTGACTCAAACATATTTGTATTAAAAAGAGTTCTCGCATAAAGGAACTCAACTTATAAATCATTGGTTCCTTTTACAAATGAATAGCTTAGCTGAAATCTATGCTTAAATGAATTCTCTCTATTACAAACAAATGGGAAGATGTTATTTTCTTTAGATTGCTTGATTCTGAATTTTGAAGGCTATGATTACTTTAGCAGAGGTTTCGCTCTTTAGAAATTCAAGGTGATTCACCTAGTTGTAAATGTCTGCTCCAAGCTCAATATATACAAGTAGAAATATGGAAATAGCCATTGTAAACTTCTCATTTTAACTTTGCTATCAAAGTCTCTTCTCTTCACAACTTTAAAATCTATCCATTAATAACAGATTAAAGACATTTAGAGACATCGATTTCGAATGTTGAGGCATGAGATTTCTTGTCAAAGACTCATTTCTTCAAGCAATGTTGTTGAGAGAGATGCATGAGATGTTACATGGTTATTTGAGATTGGACACTTTTGCTAAAGTTGCAAATGGCGCGTCAATGCTAGGAAACAGTGAATGTTAAAAGATACCTTTTTTTATTTGGCTTTTATTGAAGATATCCCAACATTCCGTACTAACACCTTTTGGTTGTGAGGACCACTTACTTATCCTTTTATTTTCAATGCCAAAACCTTTTGGGACCTAAAAATTATCACAAAGGTTTTCAATGCCAAAACCTTTTGGGACCTTAAATTATCACAAAGGAATTTTATGTTTTCACTTAAAAGGTTAAAAGCATCAGTATAATATTAGGTCAGTATCACATAAGTTACTCAGCTTACGTTGAGAATAAATAAGTAAAGTTATTAAGCTTGTGCTGAGTTATATCGCATAAACAATGTAACAATAATTACTCAGCTTGGCAACCTTTGTTTCTACCTCAATTAAGCTTATGTCAAGGTGAGTTATTTCCTCAAAACAATCGCGAGCAAACTTAATTTAGAGTATGTTTAGTACCTAATTAATTTCACTACCCTAAGTAATTTGTTATCTCCAAAACTTAAGTATTATGAAGTACTATTAACTTGGGTTCAACAACATTTGATGATAAACATTTATTGTTTGGATTAGCTTGGAGGTAGGCATATGTCAAAAAATGGTTCTTGATCCTTCTACTTTTATCCAGCTTATCTTCTTCTTGGAACATTTGGATTTTATCTTAGAGGTTGGTTGAATATGGAAGGATTATCCCTTCTTTGAGATGTATTGGCTTCATCTAAGTGGTTAGTCATCTTTGGTTGCTTTTAGCTTTGCATGTGATTCTTCCTCTAAGGTTGTGGTTTCCTTTAAGATTGCCTCCAAGGATGATTTATCCTTTGGATATGATTTCTCTTATGTTATCCACTGATTTCTGGTAAGGTGATATTTCCAAATAAATGACCTTCAATGACAATTACTCTTGTATTGAGTTATGCATCATTTACTTTTACTAAAACAAGCTTCTTCTTACGCTTTTCAATGTATGTTTCATTCTTAGTTTGTCTCTTGTGTAATGCATTCATAGTAGTGATGATTACCTTATCATTCATAGCAAATTATTCTAGATCTTCTTCAATCACTTTCATATGCTTTTTGTTCTTCTTAACCATCTTGTAGATATCCATCAAAACCTGCATAACTTCATTAGGCATTTTAAAGTTAGAGTTTACCTCTTCATTTTCTTCTAATTTGCTCTACGTAGGTTACTTTGAATATGATGACATTCTTTTTGTCTCTTCTTCTAACTCAGTCACATGTGACATTTCATTTATGGTCATGAAGTAAATTTGAGCTATTTTTCATTATTATTGGATGAATCACGAGATGTTTCTTCTTCACTGTCACTTCATGTGGTAACAATAGCTTTCTTTCCTTTATCCTTCTTAAACTTAGGAAAATTGGACTTGATGTGACCTTCTCGATGGCATTCAAAACATGTGAGATTCTTTGGGTGTTCTTACTTTTACTTATCCTCAGATACTCAGAATTTTCCTTTAATTAATTATTTCTTCTATTATTCTTGCATCTGGGGAAAGCTAAAATAATTTCCTCCTCTCTTCATGAACCTCGTGAATTTTCTAGTGAGCATGGCATTTGTTCATCATCATCAAAGGTTTCTTCAATGATGTTAGCTTTAAGAATAATGGCTTTTTTTCCTCCAGCTTTAATTTTGTCTTTGTTTAGGAAGTTTTACATGAGAATCTCATGAGTAATCAAAGATCCAATCAGCTCATCATATATATAAGTGGTTGGATCTTGAGCTTCTTCAACAATTATCTTTTTGGCTTGCCAGTCTTTGGTGAGACTTCTAAGGATCTTTTTGATTTGCTCTTCCTCAGATTACACGTTTCCTAATCTCTTCAACTCATTTATGATGTTGGTGAATTTGGCATTCATGTTGGAGAGTGATTGATTTTCCTCTATCTCAAATAATTCATGATGGTGCATGTTCTAGTGGATCTTTGATTATTTAACCTTTTCAATTCCTTCATAAGTGACTTCCTATTTTTTCTAGATCTCTTAAGCACTCTCACAACGTGAAATTTTTGTTATACTCTACAATATCTAAAGAATAGTGAAGAAAGTTAATAGTTGCAGAATTACTCTCCAACTTCTTAATATTAGAGTTATTACATTGCTTTTTAGGTTTGGGAATGGTTACTTCATCAACTATTACAATAGACATGTATGGTTCATTATCTTTAGCTAGCCAAGAATACATGTCCCAAGACTGAATGAAGTTTCTCATTCTGTTCTTCTAGAACTTATTATTTTACCCAAAGAATAGAGGAGGTCTAGACATAGAAAATCCCCCTAGGAGAATCTGTGCGGACTAAATTCTAGGGAGGTGTTTATATAGTTTTCATCCATGTTTAAATAATCTTTAACATTAGATCTCCTTATGAATACTACTTTGATACCACTTATTGGACCTAGTAAGAGTGAATAACAAGTCAGAGGGGATGAATGACTCTTTTCGAGTTATCACAGTTCTCAAAGGCTCTACGAAAAGTAGCCTATGAAGTAGTCATTGAGTAAAATTAGTTTTTAATTTTTCTCAAAGTCTGTCCTCTGACGCAATTTCTTTTACTCTTTTTTTATGAAAATGCACATATTCTAAATGCAATAGTTAACAAGCAAGAAGTTAGAAATAACAAACACAAGTTTTTATCTTAGTCCAACCTCTGCCTAATCCAGTTCTTGGAGTCTCAGTCCAAGCTTTAATCCACTATTGATTCTCCTTTGGATGGAGAAATAAACTGCTACAATGCTGATTAAAGATTAAAGTATCATCCAACAATCCCAACTTCTGAGCTTTACCAATATAGGATTATCATTCTCACTATATCTAGGCTCTAAGCTATTCCAATACTGAGAGTACCGTCCTCACTAGTACCTAAGCTCCATCACACTAACTTAGCAACTAAGCTAGTGTAAACAAGGGTTAAAAGAAGAGGTTTTGAGCTTTTGAACTTTGTTTCTGTAAAACTAAATTATAAATAAAATTTGAAATTGATGTTTGCTAGTGATTAAAAGTGAAGTTGCAATATTTCGTGATAAGTTGAATGCTCATGAATTCGATAAAACTTCACCAAGTTTTTTCGCTGGAACTTGACTTCTGTATATAGGCTTGAGAAAATTATCGTTGAGCTTAGATTATAGTAAAAATCCAACCATTGTCTCAAATTTTAAACCATTGTCTCTAAAAATTATATGAATACTTATACGTTGAGTTATCTATTTAGACTGAGCTTAAGAAACCATTTAGAGATGGAAAATTTATGTTAGGTTGAATAACAGGAAAATTGGTATGCACAATGTAAGATTGTTTGCTGTAGAGGAGAAAAGATGTTTTTATCTTTACTGTCAACATCACTTTGTTCTTGTCTTATATATTATGCTTTTAACGTGACTGAATTAAATGCAAGACATGAGAGAGCTGACTCACATGATGTGTTGGATTTATCGCCTTTTTCCTTTTCATTTAGTCAGAGTTTTGTTCTTTAACTCTAACATAGAACCTTTTATGCCATTAATCATAAGGAGTGTACTTATGTGACTTACTTTACCATTGAGTACTATGCTTTTTACTTGTACCTTCTGAGTATTTGTTAAGAGTTCATTTTCTTCCGAACAAAGATGTGGCATGTTAATTTTATTTGACTTAAAAGTAACAAAATTCCTTTTGAATGCTATATCCAACATTACAACATCAATACTATTTTTTGCTATTACAAATGTCAACTGATTTGTGATATATTATCTGATCTAATTGGAAGGGATATAAAGCAACTAACATCACTATCAAAACTTATTGAAGTTTTATGCTAAATTACTACAAGAAGCCTCATGGTGTTCTTTTAGTTAAAGATCCAACCCCAATAGTGGCAAAAATAGCCAATACCACATGCTCTCATTACTTCTGGCTAGTAGGTTGAAGGAGCAGAGAGAGCGAAGGAGTGATAGCATCGTAAAGAGGAGATGAAGTCGAAGAAGGAGGAGCAGTTGCCGGCGGTTGGACTGTTCGATTGGTAGAAGGAGCAAATCATGTTGAATCGGAGTAGGTAATGAATTTGGCTTTACAATTCATTTTATGCTTTTCACGTAAAAGCAATGTTAGATATTTTTTTTGAAAACCTTCGGAGGAACGGTGTGTTTCTCCTTTGGAAAAAGATTGGGGTGGGTGAAATTTTCGGGGCGCTCGTCCCAACTAGGTTGATGCGAGTCGCTTACCTACAAAACACCCACTCCTCTTTTTATAAAAGAACTATTCACAAATCGTGAATCGCTTAAACGTTACAATATTTTATTACAAAGAAACTAGAAGTCCCGGATTGATAAAGATATCCGAGGTTGTAAAAGAAATATAACGCCTATTACAAAGAAAGAAAAACTAGCACAAATGAATTCTTTTAGAAAAGATGTCTTCCAGATCAACAATGCCTTTAAAGATAAAATGATTCCTTCTCTTCCAAAGTAGCCAAGTGATAACGAACCAAAGGGAAGTCCCAAAATCGTTGCTTGAACCTTGCCGAAAGAAACTTTGCTACACTTCCAAAAAATTTAGCAAAGATGACGGTATAGGAGTTGGGAAGTTTAGCCATGATAGAAAATATTGCCAAACACAATCACTCTTCGGGCAATGCAATAAGACATGGTCAAAGTTCTTGATTTCGCTGCAAAAAGGGCAAGTTGCATCTACAATGGAGTTGCAGCCGCGAGATAGGAGGAACTGACGGGTAGGTAGCCGTTTGTGAAATATAAGCCAAGCGAAAAACTTAATTCTCGGTAAGAGACATGCGCTCCAAATTATATTGAAGTCTAGAGCTGGTTTCAGCCATCTAGGAGTGTTGTAATATTCATGGAAAAAAGAGGCTGCTGTGAATGTACGGTTGCTGCCGAAGCTCCACTCCATTTTGTCAGCTGCGGGACCAAATTGCAGTAGCCAGGATTGAGTTGACGCAGCTGTATTAGCAGCAGGTTACAATAACCAGGACTGAAATGTTGCTGCTGGAATTACAGTAGGCAATTTTTGTTGTGGGTTCAGGGCTTGAACTGATGGGGCCTGCTGCACAAGTGACGAGTTAGAGCTTGCAATCCAGCCGTAAAGGAGCCCACAATGTTCGTGAAGAGATAAGCGCAATGATCGCTTCCAAATGGTTCTGGATATACATTGAGCAGAGAGGATAAAATGACAGCCCCATTCAACACTACACGACTTCATACTACAATATTAGATATTTAGGACGACGAGCTTTTCAAAATTTTGAGTTGATATGTCCCAACTTTTTTTTAAATCTGCTTAAAACAAAAATAGCTCCATTTGTTTAAAACGCTACTTCGTGGTTATTAATATACCTTTTCCACTGCATTATTATTTATTAAATAACCAATTTGAGCTTTGTCGCTTTTTCTTTACTAACTCAATTTCATACTAAAATTGTCATTTTTCATGTTCTGTATTCAAGTATTTCATTGTTTTTAATTTCTCACTTTTTTGATTTCTCCCTTCTATTAATGTAAACAAATTCGGTAAATATCTTTTCTGTATGCCCAAGATCAAAGAATGCCGCATCGAATGTCGAATCGGATCCGTCTCACGGTTTGTCAGAGTAAGGATATCTTGCACCTGTTGGGTTCAGACAAGATTATTCTGATTAGTACTTAACCATATAAGTTAATATATAGTATATAAAATATCACATTGATATATAGCGCGTATGCTTTACCCTAGACTGGTCAACAATCACCCACTTTCATATCCTTTGGGATCTCAGAAGTTTTAATATGTTATTCACTATCTTATCACAAATATAAGATAGGCATGCCAGTGAACCAAGAGAACTTTAATGAATGTTAATTGGTCAAATCTTCCTTTTAAGTTGTCATTTTGTATAGAACTAGTTCGATCCATCAACCAATCTCTCTTAGATTGATTATATCATAATCTCTTGGTGATTGATCAAATTTCCCTTAATAATCCTTACTTCGCAAGATAACTCAATAATATTGAGGGTAAAATCCAATAACAACATAATGGACTGAGTCTCACATTAGAGAAGTTGAGATCCTTGTACATCGTACAAACTTCTCATCTCATGGTCGCTAAGCACACATTATCTCAAGAACTTATTTCAATCTCACTTTGATAATTTTCCATGGTGTCCTTTCCTTTCTACCTTTATAAAGGAGCACATGTCTTATCATATCAACCAACACCATATAAAGGTTTTAGTTACAATGCAACCTAGCATTTAACCTTGTTCGACTAAATGAACCACCTTTAGCTCTTTAGACAGAGCATGACCAACTGTCATGTGAACTACACAGTTCTTACCCCGATTCGTTTATGGATTCGCCACACAATGTTCTAAACAATGTGATTTTCTTGTTACTCAATAAGTCAATTCATGATTTTGAACAGGTTCTCGAACTACACAGTATGTTCAAAATCAATCCCATCCTAGTCTATATCCTGGTGACAACACTAGGGTAAATACTCATGTGAATGGGCTACTTCTTTGTCCGACATGCTATGAACAAAAAAAATATATGCACATAACATATACACATGCATACATTGCTCATAGAATACAACTCATTTATAAAATCATAATATCTTCAAGATTTGAAGGGTATAATTAATGAGGTAATCAAATAAATATAATCTACGCATATTTAAATCTTTGATATATTTCACATATACATCTTTCTGAGACACACTTTGTGAACAAATCTACAAGCATGTAATGAGTATATAAATACCTTAAATTGACATCTCCTCGTGTTACTTAGTCTACAACTAACAGATACTTCATATCGATATACTTATTGAAACTATGATATTTCAGGTCTATCGTATAAGATATCGATATTTGACTATCTCTATAAATAGTCAACATTTTGTTTAGAGAACTCAGCATAAGATGACTCAATAGTCTTTTTTGTCAAACAAAATCTGTAACCATAACTGGAAAAACTCAATTTCACCCTTAGCCTTAGCTAATATGAACATATGTATTCTATAAGGTCTATTTCCTTGGTTCAATACATTATAGCATAACCAATGGGCATATACAAGTATCTTACAATTTTCTTAATGGTATTCCAGTGCTCTATTACTTGAATGAACTAATATATTTTTTCAATGCACACAACATGAGTTATATTAGGTTTGGAGTATAGTACAACATATGTAATGCCAACATATGAAACATCTTCCATATCCTCCCACTTGACAGGAGTTTCAGGGTAAATACTTATATAGAGAATCATATTCTCAGTCATGGGAATACTTATGAGTTCATGATTCTGCATATAGAATCTTTCTCAAACTCTTTTTGTGCGAGATCCCAGAGATAAGAATACTAATTATCTTATCCATTCATTTAGATCTCGACCCTAGAACCTATGTAGACCTTTCCACGACTTACATCTTGAAGTTACTAGACACCCAATCTTTCATTCGTATGATATATACATAATGGTTCTCCTTTACCATTCTAAATACCATAACCTTAAAACCTCATGAGATTATAAATTGACTTATTCAATTTCAAGAAACCTCATGTTTACAAATTTTTGGGGAAAATCCTATTAATTTTTCCATATAGATCTCTCATGACAATTCTCCACTGAGAATGGAGGTCCACCCACCAACTTGATGTAACTTTAAGGAAGATACAACTACTAAAGTTGAAATAATTTATATAGATTTAATTCTCGCAACTGGAAAAAATATATTCTTATAACATATTCTTATCAGTTTGAATATACGTATCCCTTAACTATCAGCCTAATACTTTTATTTTACATTGGGAATCTACTTGTTCTCAATATTTTTATGTTCTTCATGCATGTTAACTTAATTCTTCTTCCATCACACACAACTATTCATCTCCCTTATAACACTTTATTTTCAGGGTTGGAACAATTTTTCAATTATTACTTAGGCTACGATTCTTCGTAAATATGTCTCATATTTATCATACCTTGAAATTTTTCCTTTTAAGCTCATTTATGTGCTCCCTCTCGAGTCAGAAATATAATAATGATCTAAACTCACACTTGAGTTATGAACATTAACTCTTACTTGGACCAATAAGATTAGCTCCCACTCGGACCAATAACAATTTGAGTTCTCGGCTCCCCTATGAAACAAGATCCCTTATTAATGTGATCATTATGAACCAATACATTTGAATTAATCCAAGTTGAAGATATATCCAAAATATTATGTTCAAGAGTTTTAATAAAAGGATATGTTTTTGCCATATACACATAATCTATAGAAACTCATTTCTAACAAATTGATATTTCGTGATCCAAAATTTTACATATTTATTCGGATTTTCCCCCACAAGAAACCTATCCTTTTGATATGTTAGAGTATCTTAAAAGACACTTCATCTACCTAATTTCTCAAAATTATTAAGGTGGTGTGGGAGTAAGTGATACAGCCCAAATGTCATAACCAGGATAAATTAGATATATTTCAAGTCTATGTCACATATGGGTTGGAAGAGACAGACTTTGAATGTACTTGGTTTATTACATATACTTAACCATTGGAAGAAGAATCTACTCTCTCCTTTCATGAATTCTATACTTATATAGAGTTTAGAGATGAACAACGGATGTTTAATCCCTTCATCATATAAAACTATAAGCTTAACTGAAATGTATTTTTTACTGCTTCAGTTCCAATGCTTTACAGTCAAATCCGATTGATTTATTACTAGATTCATAAATCTTTTGATAGCTTGAAACTTTAGATTTATGGGCAATCAAGTAGATGATGTCATAACAAGTATGAAAACCATTTAATGTGATGAAAATTAGGCATATACCTTACCTTCATGTCTATTGAATCACATATATTAGAATGAATAAGTTGAAATTGATTTTAGTTCTAGTTCCTTTTGAAATGGAGTCTAAGTTTGATTTCCTTTAAATGGAACTCATCACATGGTGATGATTTAATCATCATAAATTATCAATCACGCTAAGCCTTGTTCGCCACTTTTCTACTAATAAGTTTAATAACTTGTTTGCAAGATTTGGATACACTCATTTCGAAATGCTTATCCTCAATAATAGTGCCAAAAACTTGTTCACGTAAAATACAAGTGTTGTTAGTACCTCTTATCAAATAGAAAAATGATGATAACTGTAAGTATATAGTTGCGATGTAGTTTTAAAAGATATCAAACCCACAGGGAAGGACCCAAGTCTAAGGATCAACAAGGGAAAATAGAGTACATAAAATAAAAATAGATTCGAGGTTTTGGATAAGAAGATTAGAATGAAAAATGAGCAAATATAGATGTGGAAGACTAAAGAATCTAAATATAGAGATTTTCCCTACGAACAAGTATAGCAGCTGCGATGTAGTTTTAAAAGATATCAAACCCACAAGGAAGGAACCAAGTCTAAGGATCAACAAGGGAAAGCAGAGTAAATAAAATAAAAATAGATCGGAGGTTTTGGATAGGAAGATTAGAACAAAAAATGAGTAAATATAAATGTGGAAGACTAGAGAATCTAAATATAGAGATTTCCCTATGAACAAGTATAGCAGAGAAAACATGCAAGTTCAACAAAGAAGTTACGATTCACTAAACTAATCTAACAAACTCGATTCAAAACACTCAGATGTTAAATGATTCATGACAGAGCAACACATGAAATAATTTTTCTAAACCTAGGGTAAACGAATTAAGACAATTATATAAACCTAGACAACGTCAATACTATGCTTAGTATGGGTCGCTCGCACATAGCCACATATAGCAAGTTACCATTCCAAAAATGTTGGCTCATTAAACAATGTTATATCACAGATCCAGTGATTATACATGATATTGTTAACCCCGAAACTACTCTTAAAATTAACTCCAACACATATAACTTGATTAATATAAAAGACATAGCATAAAATACCCATTATAACACACAGACATATCATAAACTTTGAAATAGAAAGTATAAGTAGAAACCAAAGCAAAGTTGTAAGGTATGCAAGTGAAAGCTAAAGTTGATCAAACCGTATCCACTCTTTAATGGGAGTTGTCAATTCTCGCAATTCCTACGTCCGCTTTGAATTCGGTCTCGGCCTGAACAGAACCTCCGCTAGGATGCTATTCTTTGCGAATATCGAACAAATGAATATTG
This sequence comes from Euphorbia schlechtendalii, assembly GCA_949673415.1. Lineage (NCBI taxonomy): Eukaryota > Viridiplantae > Streptophyta > Magnoliopsida > Malpighiales > Euphorbiaceae > Euphorbia > Euphorbia schlechtendalii. The sequence goes on along the minus strand of CATIWQ010603035.1, from coordinate 10,271 downwards.
AAGAACTAAAACTTTTATTGATAAGTGATTTGCAAGTACACTTATACAACAATCACTACAAAATATAGAGAAATGTAGTGATCGAAACAAGGATTCGAATCACTTAAACATTTTCTCGCTAACACTTATGAATGTAATGAAACTATATATTTATTCTCTATCTATACACTATGAACTATCTTTCACCCTTTTCTTCTGCATGAAATTAGTGAGGTTTGGAGCCCTATTTATAGAGTTCGAAGGGTTGCGTCTATACAAATGAAGATTCGTATCCATTGGTGAATGATTGCATCTCTTCATTGTGATTGGTTGAGAAGCTTTGATATAATCCATAATGGATAGGCACCTTTTCACGATTGGTTGACTTTTGATAGGTGTCTTATAGTTGGTAGTTGATGGTAGTTAATGGCAGTTGATCATGCTTATCTAGCAGTTGGTAGTTAAGAAGATAAAACCAGAAAACCATCCAAGTCACGACCGTGATATATAAGTCACGACCGTGAATCTTTGATTGGTAGACTTCTATTTCTGAAGTATAAAAGTCGCGACCGCAAATGATTGACGTGACCATGAATTGAGTTTTTCTTCAAAATTCTCCTTGTAACTTTGCTATCTTTGACAGCTTCGATCCTAAGCCAAATCTTTAAGTTCCACGCATCTTTTTGCACCTTTTTCACTATTTTTTTTATAGAATTCCACTTTAGATCATTTTACTCCCAAGATTTACCTAGTATTTGCATTAACATAAAAAATAACAACATACCACATGAAATATTTTATATGAAGTATAGAAATGACTTAATTCATAGTGTTAAATGTATAAAATTAATATGATAATAAGTGTAATTGTACACTTATCATACCCCCACACTTAACTTTTGCCTTATCCTTAAGGTAAATTCTACAGAATTGTATAAATTGGTAAACAAGTTCGTACCTCATTTGGCGAAAGACTACTGTAGTGAGTACCACATTCCCACATTGCAAAGAATTCAAGTAGAAGTTCGAAATTTCCCACAGATTAGTAATGTGCAATTTTTATAGCTTAGTTGCATACCTTTGTTCTCAATGGAGAGTCAACCGAATCGCATCTTCATATAAGCGTTATATGCATACTCGAATATTACCTTCTCTTAAGCATAGTAAAAAGTATAAAGGACATAGAAAGCATACTTTGATTAATTTCTCTCAAGGAATTTTTAGGTAACCTAGGATGCTAAAACACTCTCAGTGGTTGCATTTTATGCTCCATACCACTCTCCCCTTTTTTCACTGGTTGCATTTTATGCTCCATACCACTCTCTCATTTTTTTCTTTTAAGCATATGTTTTTGAAGTACTTTGTACTTTGCACCCATTTTTCGTGCTATGCTTTCTTTTCTTTTTTCAGTCAATGAATGGTTGTAGTTTCTTCTCTATACCATTCCTCACCTTTTGCATAACTCATTGGTTATCCTCTCTTTCTTTTGATTTTTCATTAATACCGTCATCCTTTATTGATCAATTTCAAAGTATTATGGCTATAGTTTCTTAACACTTTAAACACACTTAATACTTATAGGACTTATTCGAGATTTGCATGTAAAACTCATAGTAAGAATACCATTAGATACTACTCCACTTAAACTTATCAGAAGCATTAAACCAAAACTATATAACTTATACTAATTCATGTTGCAACGAAATATAAATCAAAACTTACTTGGAATGTTGCTCTTGAATGTTACTCACCACTCATCCTTGCCAAATTGATAAATGTTATGCACTAACATCAAACTTGTAAATACCTAACACTCACAATAACCTTAGACAAATGTTAGTAAAGTATTAGAAATGATAATGTATAATTAACAAAAATATCAAGAAATATTTTCAAATTCTTCGAATTTTTTAATTTTATTCAATTTTTTGGATTTTTTTTACAAATGCCCCCCACATTAAAGAACACAATGTCCTCATTGTGAGAGATTTTATTAAACTGAAAAAATAAACAAACAAGTAACTAGTCTAAAAATTACGAAAAAAAGTAAAGAAATGAGAAAACTCGTTCTATTGAGAAGGAGAATCTAGGGCCCATGTTGCGATCGCGAAGGCCTATCGCGATCGTGATTTCCTTAATCACAGAAATAATAGGTTTTGAAACCCGATATTCATGAGTGTGAGATGTATATCACGGTCGCGATCTTCTTTAATTCTTCAAATTCCTCAAATTTTAGACTTTGTTCCTAGAAAAACTTAGAAAAAAAAACTTATTAAATATAATTACCCGTTCTCCGGAAATTTGATCTCTAGAACACACTTTCCTTCCCCAGACTTGATCTTTAGAACGCTATTACCTTTCCCAGTAACGGCACCAAAAACTTGTTCACCACTTTTCTACTGATAAGTTTAATAACTTGTTTGCAAGATTTGGCTACACTCGTTTCGAAAGGCTTATCTTCAATAATTGTGCCAAAAACTTGTTCATGTAAAATACATGTGTTGTCAGTACCTCTTATCAAATAGAAAAATGATGATAACTGCAAGTATACATTTGCGATGTAGTTTTAAAAGATATCAAACCCACAGGGAAGGAACCAAGTCTAAGGATCAACAAGGGAAAGTAGAATAAATAAAATAAAAATAGATTGGAGGTTTTGAATAGGAAGATTAGAATGAAAAATGAGTAAATATAGATGTAGAAGACTAGAGAATCTAAATATAGAGATTTCCCTATGAACAAGTATAGTAGAGAAAACATGCAAGTTCAACAAAGAAGTTACGATTCACTAAACTAATCTAACAAACTCGATTCAAAACATTCAGATGTTCAATGATTCGTTGCAGAGCAACACATGAAATAATTTTTCTAAACCTAGGGCAAATGAATTAAGACAATTACATAAACCTAGACAACGTCAATACTATGCTTAGTACGGGTCGCTCTCACATAGCGACATTTAGCAAGTTACCATTCCAAAAATGTTGGCTCATTAAACAACGTTATATCACAGATCCAGTGATTATACACGATATTGTTAACCCCGAAACTACTCTTAAAATTAACTCTAACACATATAACTCGATTAATATAAATGACTTAGCACGAAATACGCATTATGACACAGATATATCATAAACTTCAAAATAGAAAGTATAAGTAGAAACCAAAGCAAGTTGTAAGGTATGCAAGTGAAAGCTAAAGTTGATCAAACCGTATCCACTCTTTAATGGGAGTCATCAATTCCTGCAATTCCTACATCTGCTTTGAATTCGGTCTCAGCCCGTACGGAACCTCCACTAGGATGCTATTCTTTGCGAATATCAAACAAACGAATATTGAAGAACGAAAAATTTTATTGATAAGTGATTTGCAAGTACACTTATACAACAATCGCTCGAGAATATAGAGAAATCTAGTAATCGAAACAAGGATTCGAATCACTTAAACATTTTCTCGCTAACACTTATGAACATAGCGAAACTAGATATTTATTCTCTATCTATACACCATGCACTATCTTTCACCCTTTTTTTGCACGAAATTAGTGAGGTTTGGAGCCCTATTTTTAGAGTTCGAAGGGTTGCGTCTATCCAAACAAAGAGTCGTGTCCATTGGTGAATGATTGCATCTCTTCATTGTGATTATTTGATAAGCTTTGATATAATCCACAATGGATAGGCACCTTTTCATGATTTGTTGACTTCTGATAGGTGTCTTATCGTTGGTAGTTGATGGCAGTTGATAGCGGTTAATCATGCGTATCTGGCGAAAGGTAGTTAAGAAGATAAAACAAGAAAACCATCCAAGTTGCGACTGTGATATATAAGTTATGACCGTGAATCTTTGATTGGCAGACTTCTATTTCTGAAGTATACAAGTCGCGACCGCGAATGATTGTCGCGACCGTGAATTGAGTTTTTCTTCATAATTCTCCTTGTAACTTTGCCGATCTTTGACAGCTTTGATCCTAAGCCAAATCTTTAAGTTCCACGCATCTTTTTGCACCTTTTTCACTCTTTTTTTTTATAGAATTCCACTTTAGATCATTTTACTCCCAAGATTTACCTAGTATTTCCATTTGCATAGAAAACAACTACATACCACGTGAAATCTTTTATATGAAGTATAAAAATGACTTAATTCATAATGTTAAATGTATAAAATTAGTATGATAATAAGTGTAATTATACACTTATCAAACGTAGATGACGTATTCTTCGTAGCTCATGTGACATAATCACCTATGCGATATACTAACATTTTCTTCTTAAAGAAAAGTTAGTCTATGAAAATCAAACATTATTATCTGCTTGATAATTTGTAATGTACATTCATTACAATAAAACCATTTATTTAAGAACTAGACTTATAAATATATAATTCCGGAATGAAGAAACTTAATCATAAAAATTCAAAGATAAACCAATTGTTCATCAAACCATATGATACATTTAAAATTTTAACAAATATTATGAGAATGCAACACATCATGTAGCTATTGGGTTTGCGCTCATTGTAAATATAGTCTGCATGTGTCAATATATAAACCTTCAACTCATTTTGATGTCGATATAAATTTCAATGTTTCTCATATAAGTTGTCGAAAGTACACAAAGATATTATGGTCCATGCTCATGTCACATGGTCCACTTGAATCAACAATCCACAAAGGATAAGATTCCATCGACAATATTGAGCATAGTACAAAATAATTAACTTTAGAACATATTACTTTTACCAGGTTAAGCTTAGTGCTCTGTGGCATAACGCCTCTATAGTGGCAATTTAGCATATCACCTTTGTGATTTGACTATTTATTACCTTTGGACCTATTAAATTTATGTTCGAAATGGTTCAGACCCATTTGAATTGTTCTTCTTCCTTTTAGATATTCTAATGTAAGTTAGCATCTGTTGTCTTAAGAGCTATCTCCTTAAGACTTTCCTTATGTCAAATGCATTTAGGAAGAATCTTACATATCAGAAGAACAGTTTAACTTGTAACTATATTAAACGAACTAATTCTATAAGAATGAGTTACATGCATCACATATGCTCCCACTCAAAGCGAAGAACCAATCACTAATTAGAACTTCTTTCAATTTAGTGATCAAACTCGGACATGTCTCTCTTACATGAATTGCAACAATTAAATCACTTATAGTACTAAGAAAAATGATACAGGTCATAAACTCTTCCTTCCTCATGAAAGAAATAGATTCTTATCATGCCTAAGTTGGTTTGTGTCACTCTCTTTGAACTCATACACAATAGTGTTCAAAGTATAAGAGGACTCTTCATTCCTCCAACACAAACTCAATCTTCAACCTCTAGATAATTTAATAGCCATCGTTAAGAATCTAAGAATGCTACAAATACATTTGTAGCATAAGCCATTACTAATATTCTTTAATCAGTTATGGTGAGATTAAACAAGTATACAAGGATTTAAGTCAATTATTATAAGCAATTGTGTGTTAATTACTATTGACTTGAATATAAACTTTCCAAGGAAATGTAAGCATCAACCCCAGTATCGAAAAAGATATAGATATCTCATCATCCACCAGACGAAAATACTTGCATTTAAATTAAGTTCGATTCATCGTACAATAATAATTATGTGTTTTTGTTAATTGGTTCACTTAACTAATGACATTTAACGATAAGTATTGGATAACTTTATTATGCATAATTATTGAAACTAATTTGGGATTCAATAGGGCATATTAGTCCTAAAAGTTTTATTAAGGATTTAAGTGTTTTTGTATTTTATACATCTTTAAACAAGTATAAAGTATAAAACAATTAACAATATATAAATCAAATAAATCACTTAGATTAAAGCATAATAAAACACAATCTCAAAACTATTCAATAACATAACATGCATAAAACTTGTTATTAAAAAATATAAACAAACAAACACATATTAATGATGCCAAACAAATAGCAATGACTTACATTGTCAACCGTCACATAGTATACTTAACGTGTCTAACTATGTTAAGTTTTATTGGAACTAAATTATAGACTAAGTATTACAATCCAAAAACAACAACGTTTACTATGATGTTCATAATGATCACCCTAGGTTAACTCATTAAACCTAGATTTCTTTCCTTTTGATTAAACTAGGTGATTATAAAATCAAATTATTTAAAAAGAACTCGAATGTACAATTATTACATAATTTGATCATTCAAACAAATTGAAAATTAGATTTGTAAAACCATGTTTTACAAAGTAATTAAATTAATACATACAAAAATTACATTTCTCTATGCAATACAATAAAATTAATACACTATCTATTATATATAAATTTAATAAGTACACTTTTAAGAATCGATTTCCTCAAGTTCCTCTTGGCTATTTTCCACTAAATAGATGCTCAGGATTACGTGGGGTTTACATCATAATTTACTATTTACAACATATGTAAAAAGATCAATGTGAATTATTACATAAATAATTAACTTAAATATATTACCAAAATATATTTATATAATTCAATCACATATAAATTAATATTTAATTATCACAAAAATAATTAAAAAACATATTTTATCATATTTTATATTATCACGAATATAAAATAATTTAATCATTATCTAAATGGTTGATTATTTAAGTATATTACCAAAAAAATACTTAACCAAACTTATATAACACATACATAATTCAAATAATCATCACACTATATATATATATATATATTACTAAAATATATTCAATCACATTATACCTCACATGTATAATTACAACCATTATATGATAATTAATTTGGATATTAATGATATATTTTCATTTCTGTAACTAATAAAAATATAAAAAGAAAATAATTATCAAAATTAATCAACATATGAAAAATTTTCAATCATTTTTCAGTAGAGTCAAAATTATTTTCTAACCAATAGAAAATATTTTAAAAATTCTAAACTATTTTTCCATAATTTTTAAACATTTATTAACATAAAATAAATGAAAAACAATATTTTTTTAACATAAAAAAATTCTGAAAAAATCACCATTAAATCTAAAAAATATGAAAATGAGGGGATTGAAAAAATTTCAGAGCAAAACGACATCGTTTAACATAACATATTGCGAAAACAGATCTAAACCATCGGATAAGTGATACGTGTCACAACTAGGAGCAGCTACGTAAGCGAGCTCACGTAGCAAGCGGTACGTGTACTACACGCGCAGCCTTCCAGCCATTTTTCGACGATCGGACTTTGGCAGTTCAACTTGTTTTTGCGTTTGGATTCTGTTGGTGCGGTTTGTTTTATGAAAAAATGTAAGGAAATTTTACGTTTACCCAAAACAATGCGAAAAATGAAACTTTTTCAGCCAAAACACGTAATTTCCGGTCAAAATGAACTCAGTCACTAATTCATGCCATATGAACACTGGAAAAACAAATTTCTAGAAAATCATGCCCAAAACACGTATATGTCGTAAAAACGCTCCAAAAAAAGAATTTTTCTCCATTTTCACTCTTTTTCCGCGTAATTCACGAAGAACACGAAAACAAATTCTCACAAATTACAGAATGTATACAGATAAACACATAAAATCATCACAAAAACAACTCACTCATGATACCATTGAAGAAAAATGTAAATAGAAATGAATTCGGCAAATACCGTTTTCGTATGCTCAAGATCAAAGAACACTACATTGAAAGCCGAATCGGATCCATCTCACGGTTTGTCGGAGTATGGATATGCACCCACAACTTCTGTAGTGACGAAGATCGATAAAGATCGATTGCAATGTTTTCGTTGCGAGATGAAAACTCGAGAGAGAGAATTGATTGGAAAATGATAATGAAAATTAATTCTCAAATCAATTGTGCATTACCACTTTATAAACGTATATATAGAATAGAATTTTGATTAATTTCAACTAAGTCCTTAAACTCTTTATTATTTACAATTAATTCCTTCAGTTCTATAACTTTCAATTTAGTTCAAATAACTAAATTGGATCGAATCCTTTAACCCGATTGACCCGCTCACGGGCGGACCATTGTGTTGAGTTAAAAAATTTTGTAGAATTTATTTAAATTTTATTGATATTCGGAAGTTGGAGATTTCATACAATGATTCATAACCATTGAAGTGACATTTATTCTCATTCTTGTGATTTTGACATGTGTGTGATGAGAACCAATACTGAAAACATAACACACATGTCATAATCTCAAGGACAAGAGTAAATTCCACTTCAATGATCCTAGAACCATTATAAAATATCCCCCTGAGGAATATGCAAAAAAATTGTAGCACTTGTTTGAGATTTTATGGATAATTTTTGAAAGTTGAACAAGTATATTGACTATCATTAAAATATTACAGGGCCAAAATAGATTTTATTTTTTTGAAAATTTTGACTTCAATATCAAATGTTAATTTAAATTAATTTGACTTTTCAACATTTTGACATGCAAAAAATTATGATAACTTTGAATTTTCAAATATGCATCACAGGATGCACATTTATCTACAATATCCGAAAGTGTGACTGACTTTGTTACGTTTAATGAGTAAACTAGTATACTTTATCATAATAAAAGTATTATTATTGGTAGGGTCACCTCAGGCAAATCAAAATTCTGAACTATAAAATTTTGAGTTTTTGCCACTCAAGCTCAAACCAGATTGCTAAGCCCCCCTTCTGATCAGTTATCTGAGGCATTTTACAAAAGTATACTATTTTATAAAATTGTTTCTCCCAATTATTTAAAGGATACATAATAGACACTACAACGAATACAAGTATATAACTAATACTTAGATCACAATCGTATAGAAAAGCTTAATGTATAATTAATGTTGCTCTAAGAAAGTAGCACACCTAGCAAGTATACTAGTGTCTAATTGCAAAGTGGCAAGCAAGAGTATCGTATCCCACGGAGAGGTCTTTAAGTTAGCCTGTTCTTTTCATGATAAATGTGCTATAGGAAAGTTAACTAAATTTTCTTGAATTTGGGGGTTTGATTAACAAATTAAAACTAACTTTAACAATTAAAACAGAAATGGAAATTGATTTAAGTTGAAACTATTGAAAGGCTCTATTTTAGTACACCCTTTTGACAATCTAAGGTAATCTTCCCTACTTTCAGTACAAACCCTTGCTTTATAATTCTGTTCCGAGGTCTCTTAACTTAATTTCCCTACACCACCTATTAAGAAAATTTAGTTTCTTACTTACATTACACCATATATGGGCTATATGCCAACTAAAAATCCAAGTGTTGGCACGAAAGTGTTTCCATTTTAATATAGGAAATTGACTTGTGCCAACACTTATTTGTTAATGTTGACAAAGCCTACCAATAATAACAAATTTTTTACAATTATAAAAGTGTTGGCAAAAATTTCTAAAATTGAGGGCGGGAATGCGCCCAAAATTTTGGTGCATAGAAGATTTGAAATAAAATAAAATAAATTAAATTTATCCATCCAAAATACCATGGGTATTCTCCTCTCCAGCTTATCCTTTAACACAACAAACCCTCTCACTTTCCTCTCTTCTACAAACCCAATTCTTCTACAGCCTTGAGTCTGTGAGGATTGGGTTTTCTATCTTCTACAGCCTTGAGTTGTGAGGATTGGGTTTTCTATCTTCTACAGCCTTTAGTTTGTGAGGATTGGGTTTTCTATTTGATGTGGTCACGTACAGATGGCTACAACCTATACAGAGACCAAAGGAGGAGTGAGGTGTGATTTGGTGCTGCTCGAGAATCAAATTTCGTTGTTCGTTCTTCAGCAATTGTTCCAGGTTGTTCCCATTCCGAATCAATGCACGTTCTCTTTTCCTGAGCTTGCATTTCATTTCTTTAAAATTTGGGGGTTCTATTGCTTAATTAGTTCACTATTTTTTATGATTCTAGTCTTTGTCTTGGATCTGAAATTTGGGGGTTCTATATGCCATTGCTTTTGTTCCCACATTTATCGCTTCTCTCGTTGCTCTGGCTTTCGGATTAGTCTTCTGAGTTCGTTGATTTACTGTAATTTCTCTTTTCCTCTCTTGAATTGCGAAACCTTATACACTGTTCGTGGGTTAGGAGGAGGGAGAGATAGGAACTGATTTGGGGATTTTTTTCTTTTGAAATGTTGATTAATTTGAGGGTGTGATTAGAGAAATGCTATTAATGGGGTGACGAGTTTGATTTTATTGATTATTTGATATGTAATCTTTGTTTTCTTTCCATTCCCTTTTGTGTTTTGTGATATATTTTAGTAATGGGTTGTTATTTAATGACCATCCGTAATAAAC